>PVHP010041452.1:0-15418 GCA_004024765.1 Zapus hudsonius | reverse complement strand
TTAGGGCAAGATGCACCGGATCCCATACTCTTGGGCTCCCAAGAAAAGATGCACTATGCGAACGTCTGACAGGGAGGCTACTAAAAATAGAAACTAGGTAATCCAGAATGGTCTATATTTGTTAACCTATACTATTCTAACTCTCCAATGGAGATTGTATTTGTATTTTTCAGGATATAGCGAGTGAGCTGTGGCCCATGTAACCCTACCACCCGACAGCAGGCCAAAAGATGAGACCATGGCAAGAGATGAGCCAACACAGTCATATTGTGGAGGATCCATATGGAACCCTGCAGAGAAGGACGGGATGGGCAGGGGACCCATAGCCACAGCCATTCAACCAACTCAGGATAAGCCAAATGTGTTTGTGTTTTTCAGGATACGAGAGAGCTGTGGCCCATCTAACCTTCTTTTTTTTTTTAAATTTTATTTTTTAATTTATTGTCCATAATGAGTTACAACATTTAGTGGGCAAACAATGAGTTGTTATCCCCAATTCCCCGCTGCCCTCCCCTCCCCTCTCCACTGGATAACCTCCTCCATGGGTCTTCTGGATCAGTCCTTGTGACAGGGGACCATGGATAGCCTAGTATTCAGCCAGGTTCTCCTGGCCATGCCTCTGGATAATCTCCCCCACCACGGCTCTCACAATCTTTCCGCCCCCTCTTCTGCATAGTTCCCTGAGTCGTGGTGGATGAGTAGTAAGGCTGCTTTAAGGTTGTGAGCTTAGAGGTCTTTGTGTCGAAATCATTGGTTTCTGTCTCACTGGCTTATCCTGTGTTGATTTAATGGCTGTGGCTGTGGGTCCCTTGTTCATCCCGTCATTCTCTGCGGGGTTCCATTTGGATCCTCCACAATATGACTGTGGTGGCTCCTCTCTTGCCAGAATCTCAGCTATCGGCCTACGGTCAGTTGGTAGGGTTAGATGGGCCCCAGCTCTCTCGCTGTATTCTGAAAAATACAAACACAATTGCCTCTGGCGAGCGCTGGTCCTCAATGGAGGCTTCCACTGGTGAGAATCCTGTGCTGGGAGATATCTGCAGCTCAGAGCGTGACTGCAGCTTATGTCCACGACCTGGATCCCTGCTGAAAACCCTGACCCTTGTTTCCCGAGGGATGTGGTGTGTCTGCTAGTCAGCCATCTTGAACCCTCTCATTAAATCTTAACTTGATGCCAGTGATTTCTTCCCCCCATCAGTGACTCTTCCACTGAGTAACCGCCCCTTTCAGTCCTTCTTATCAGTGGTATTCTATGGAAGAGAATGACACCCCCTTCCCTAGCAATCATTAACTGTTAATAGATTCTCAGGGATGGAACTGTCCTCTCAAGAGCCTCCCCCATCCATAAAAATGTTGACTGGCTCCATCATACAAAGGTCTGTGCAGGTAACTACAGCTGCTTGAGTTCATGAATTCAATAGTCTTGTCTTATCTGAACTACAGAGTCCTACAGTGTTCTTCCTCATCCTCCAACTCTTACATTCTTCTAGTTTAATCTTCTGTGATGTTCCTTGAGCCCTGTAGGGAAAGATGCATATGTTTTGTGTAGGGCTTAGCGTCCATCAGTCACTTCTTTTCAGCATGGTCTATTATGTGTCTGGTTTTAATTGCCCCACACCTCTTGGGCAGAGAGGAGTATTGAGCTGTGGGAATAAAGATAAATATTTAGTAGTCAGTTTGATTGTGTATCTGTTTAGCAATACAGCAATAGTAGGTTGTAGTGGTGGAACCTTTAGGAAGTGGAGCCTTGCTGGAGGAAGCTTGTAACCAGGGGT
Organism: Zapus hudsonius; assembly: GCA_004024765.1. Taxonomy (NCBI): domain Eukaryota; kingdom Metazoa; phylum Chordata; class Mammalia; order Rodentia; family Dipodidae; genus Zapus; species Zapus hudsonius. The sequence continues at coordinate 13,643 of PVHP010041452.1, read as the reverse complement.
GGGCCTTGGTTTTATCGTCTAACCCTGTTTGGTTCTTGTGTGCTCTGCTTCCTCCCTGCTGATGTGATGATGCGAATCAGCTTCCTGTTCCTGCTTTCCCTGCCATGATTGACTCTACTCTGTGGAAGTGTAAGCCAAAATAAACCTCCCCCTCCCAAGCTGCTTCAGATGGGGTGTTTTGTCCCAGAAACATGAAAGATACTTTCTCTAGGACTGTGGTCTCTCTAGTCATGGGCTTTTGACCTGATTTTCAATACCAGCCAAGAATTTCCTCTTGTGCAGTGGGCTCAGTCCAGAGCAGTTGGTTACCCACAGCAGCCACACCACTATTTTCTGATGGTCAGTGTTGTAGAATACAGGACTCATCACTGGCTGGTAAGGTTGATGATTTTTTTTCTGCTACCAGTGTCCATAACAACTTCCATAGCAACTTTCCCTCTGAAAACTAACCAACAAGAAAGAAGCTTCCACCACAATTCCAATTTGATTTCTCTGTTTTCTGCCCTGTAGCCAAGTGGTTTAGCAGCAGGGTCTTCTTACCTTTCAGTACTAGAGGGGAGCCAATAGACAAGGCAAAAGTCAATATTGTTTTGTAGGCCTTATAGGTTCCCTGACCAACCAGATAGCCCATGCCTGGCACTGATTATTGTTTGATAACATATGACTGCTAGGTAGCAACAGCATTACCTGTGTAGTTTTCCTCTCTTTGCTCACTCTCTCTGTTTCTCTTCTATCTCTCTCTACTTGCAAATAAATAAATAAAAATATTTAGAAATATATTTATTTATTTGAGAGAGAGAAAGAGAAAGAGAGAGAGGAGAGGGAGAGAGAGAGAGAGAGAGAGAGAGAGAGAGAGAGAGAGAGAGAGAGAGAGAGTACTGTGGGTGTGTCAAGGTCTCCTGCCACTGCAAATGAACTCCAGACACCTGTACTACATTGTGCATCTGGCTTTTTGTGGTTACTGGAGAATCATGGTTCCAAGGCCTTAAGGCTTTGCAAGCAAGTGCCTTTAGCCACAAGCCACCTCTCTAGCTCCTGGTATTTTTTATATTTATATATTTTTATCATGTTTACTAGGCCTGGGTTTTCTTACAGCTTTTTCATGTTTGGTTATCTCTTCTCCTAACCTCTTTCTCTTCCATCCCTCCATCCTCACTCCTGCTTAACCTTTTCTAACCCAAGTGGACCATGAATTGAGCAGAATCCTCAAGAAATACAAACTTCTAGTAAATATTTCAAAAACTGTTCAACATCCCTAACTGTTAGGGAAATTAAATTAAAACAACTCTGTGATTCCATGTAGCGTCAGAATGGCTGTCATCAAAAAACAAATGCTGGGGAGGATGCTGATAAAGTGAAACCCTAATTCACTGCTGGTAGAAGTAAAAATTGGTGTGGAAATCAATGTGGAGATTCCTCAGAAAGCTAAAAATGTAACTACTGTATGACCAGCTATACCATACCACTCCTGGGTATACACTCGAGGAATTATGTAGCCTACCATAGTGGTGCTTCCATGTCCCTCCCTGTTCATTGCTCTTCTGTTCACAGTATCTAGCAAGTGGAACTTGCTGGATTCCATGAACTGATGAATGGTTAATGAGCATGTGATACATATACACAATGGGATTTTATTCAGCGAAGTGATGGGATTTCAGGCATATGTTACCATGCATACCATGCACAGGACAGTCATTGCTAGAGTAAGGTGTTCAAAGAGCAAGTACCTGAAGGAATGTGTTACTCCTCCACAGAACATTTCTGGGTCCCTTGGTGGCTCTTATGCTTCCTCCTTTTCCTTGTGGTGTTCTCTGCTTATTTGACATCCACTTTCTGAAGCATTGGTGAAAGTAATTTTGATAAAATAGCATTGTTTAGTGTGCAGTAGGGGTGTGTGAAACATCTAAACATGTATGTAATAACTCAATGTCTCCCTTACAGACAATCCTGCCCATACACATAGGCACATGAAGGAAAGGGGGAGGGCAGAGGGGGGAGGGGAGAGGAGGAAAAGGAAAACTAACCCAAACCTGGCTTTCAAAACTCGACTGGCTCACAGTAATGCAGTGACTCCAAGGAGGCTCTACCTCCTCAAGGTCCCTCTGCTTTCCCCAACAGTGCCACCAGCTGGAGACTTAGTGTGCACACACCTAAGCCCATGGGAAACATTTCACAGTTAAACCCCAGCACCCTCTCTCTCTGGACCCTGGATTATTGAACAGGGCTTTTGAGTTTCTTCTGCCTTATTTGCTTCTCTCAGCTTTTCACTTCAGTTTTTGGATGTTTTCCTAAACTTTATTTTTTAGTTATAATGATTTGTTTTGATTTCTCTATTATTATTATTTTGGTTTTTCGGGGTAGGGTCTTGCTCTAGCCCAGGCTGACCTGGAATTCACTATGTAGTCTCAGGGTGGCCTTGAACTCATAGCGATCCTCCTACCTCTGCCTCCCGAGTGCTGGGATTAAAGGCGTGCGCCATCACACCCAGCTTTTGATTTGATTTCTGTTTGCTATTTAAAAATCATATCTGGCCTTATTGTGACAATTTAGGTCTGGCGTGTCCCCATAGGTCAGTGGCTTGGATGCCAGTTTGTGTGAATCACTGGAGCCCTTAAAATGTGCTGGTGAAAGGAAGTTAGATTACTAGTAGGGTGTGTCCTTGAAGGAGTGGTGAGACCTCCAGTCCTCTTCCCCTCTCTGTCTTTGCTGGCTGCTATGAAGTGAATTTTCCTTTCATGACACTCTTGATGTGATATATTGTGTTGAACACAGACACAAAGTGGGTCAATTGTCCATAGACTGAAACCTATTTTGTGACCCAATAGAAAGAACATACTTTCTCAGTCATCTTTTAATGATCAGCCAAAGAGTTTTTACACATCTTTAAAACATGGAAATATTAACCTAACATTTCTCAATATCTTAAAAATGATTTTTCCTTTATGTGTTATTTATGAATCCATGAGGAAATTTTTTCTTGCATAGTAATGTTTCAGGATTACTTTTCTTTATTAGCTAATCAATTTCTCTACTAATATCATGCATTGATTAATTTATCCCTCACCCCCATGATGCTTCTATCTTAGATGCCAGTGTCCTCTAATGTTTATTTCATCACTTTAGTTTGATGATTTTCCTTGAGGCAGAAGATTATGTAAGATAAGAGCATACTAAATCAGTTTTCTCTCATTTTTTAACAATATCCTTCACTGGGAACTCCAAACAGTGGTCCTCATTGTCATTCACTGAGATTTAAATCAATCCTTAAAAAAATGTTTCTGGCCTTTAAAGAAATTAATATTACATCATTTTTATAATTTGGGTAATATACATTATAATCAGATGAATTGTTTATTTCATGTAGGCCTTAGTTAATAGTCTTTTATAATGAATTGGGGCCTTATACAATTCATGTTATAAGATGTACCACTTATTTAAATTTCAGAGGTTCATTGAGAAAGGAAAGTAAGCCTTCAAAATCTTATTTAATATTCGGCCAACTTGTATTGGCCATTTATTCCTTTTCCCTTTTAGTGAAATATGGAATGGCACCACATTTATTATTGTCAGTCTTGGCTTGTTTGCATATAAATTGTTTGCATAAATTGATTTGATTCTCATAGCTTTGAGCAATATACTATTTTACTAAACTCAAAAGCATTGACTTTCTCTGATTTTACTACATAGTTGCTTGTTTTCATGCGTATTATATCTCAGAATTGTACAAATTTCATATAATTTCTTATTATTCTGACACACATTTTCAGTGACACAGACAAAATTGTAGACAAAATTGACTATACCAAGTTGAGAGGAAAAATAAGATGCTGCACATGAATTAGAACAAAAGTAAAAAGCCAATTATTTATATCAGATTTCTTAGATTTGAGCTTATATGTAGAAATGTAAAAGCTGCATTTGTTCAGGAAAGAAATTTATTGCCTGCAAGAATTTAGTTATTAAGATACTAGCAATTGACAGACTTAGTATCATTTCTTTTTCTTTGGTAGTTATATTTTCATAATTTGGCTAATAATTACTTCATGATTTAAGTTTTCATACAACATTTTCTATGCATCTAGTCTATTTGATTCAGTGAGAAGATATTAAAGAATTTTGTGCTAATAAAACTTACCTGGAAATTAGAAGGCTTGTCCACACTCCTTAAACTAATCAAGTGGTATGCTGTTTGATGTTCTCTTGTCCTAGTCTGCAGAAGTTCCTGTCTTTCTATGATTGGAGCTGCCGGATTGTTGACCTTAGTATTTAATATTTTGTGAAATTTATACCTCAAAATCTGAGTGTTTATGTTTTTGATACCCTGGTAACCTATGTAACTGATAAATTTTTCTGATTCTAAGCTAACTTGATGAAAATACTGTTGTACTTTTCTTTGCAAATGGTAGGCTTTTAATACTTGTTTATAGAGCCAAATGATTAAAACAGTTTTACAATATCCATTTCACTAATTGGAAAAGAGCTTAGGAATAATTTGTGTATTCTAAAAGAATTGTCATGTGGCTGGAGAGATGGCTCAGTAGTTTGGTGCTTGCCTGCAAAGCCTAAGGACCCGAGTTTGATTCCCCAGCACCCATGTAAAAGTAGCACATGCATCTGTAGTTCATTTGCAATGGCTAGAGGCCCTGGCATACTATTCTTTCTTTCTTGCAGATAAATAAATCAACTATTTAAAAAATTTTCAGTATGCAAGGTACGCAGGATGCAAAGGTAAAGCTTGGTATGGCCATGTGGATACTTGGGTTTTGAAGTTAGATTGCTTTGATCCAATCCTTACTTCTGTAAAAACTTCAGTTTTGTCACTTGTAACATGGTAATAACCAATAAAGTCTTCCGTATGCTTAGGAGACTGTGATAGGATTAACTGACTCTGGGTCAGAATAAGGCCACCAGCATAGAAAGTTCATTGTCCATAGAGAGAGGCCTGGGTTAATCTAGGTACATTACTTCCCTTGACCACATGTTACTCTCAGAAGGTAAGCATCACAACTTTAGAATATTTGCTTAATTATCATGTTGTGATCTAAATATAATTTGAATCTTCAAGGAGGAAAATTAGGCCATGTTTACTTTTTTTTGATGTTGTTGCATGCCTGCAGATTCCTTATAAGTGGAGGAAATAATTAGCTTTTCAGCACCTGTCAGTGGACTGCTTTCTAATGAATTACTTAAGTAATAAGCAGAAGTTATAATTAGAAATGTTAAGTAATTGAGGAAGACGGAATTAACTAATGTTCAAAAGCCCAATGGTACTTCACATATTTGTTTGGTAGAATGAGTGTGTGTGTGTGTGTGTGTGTGTGTGTGTGTCTGTGTCTGTCTGTCTGTCTGTCTATCTGTGTCTGTGTCTGTGTCTGTCTGTCTGTTTATGTAGCCTAGACTGGTCTCCAGTTCCTACATTCAAGGTATTTTCCTACTTCAGCTTCCCAAGTAGCTGAGACTAATATAGGCATGTGCTACCGCATCTGACTAGAATGAAGAATTTTTGATTTGTACTTGGCATGCCATATCATTTTTCTTCAGTTTTAGATATTGATATTAAACATCTGTATTAGTCACTTTTCTCATTGCCTCGCCAAACTTCCTGACTAAACTTAAGGAAGTTGAGGGGATAGTCCCTCATGTGGCAGCCCCATGAGTCAGTTCATGACATGTGTCCATGGTCAGGAAGCAGAGAGATGAATACTGCTTGCTGCTCAGCTTGCATTCTTCTGTTTTGCTTTTGATTAAGTCTGTGATTCCAGCACATGGGATTGGGGCTTCTATTCAGGGAGGGTCTTCGCCCCTCAGTTCAGCCTCTCTGAAAACTCCTTCAAAGATATACTCAAAGGCATGTCTCCTAATTGATTCCAAATAGAATGAAAAAAATCTTTAAAGTCCCTTTTGGTGTTAAAATTTTTACAGATTGTATTTATGCTTCTGGTTGTTCATACCATTCAAGCATACTTTGTTACATAAAATTTTATGCTTTATCTTTTCATTTTTAACTTTATATAGATTATTATTTTATCTCCTCTTGATAAATGAGAAATAAAGTTGTATACATAGACTTTAGATCCATGTTTTCACAGGACAAAGGATTAAGCAAAGCTGACTCAGCATTGTTGAATCTAATGACATGAAGGAAATGTGAAATAATGCATTTTTGTAGTAGTCTAAGGCCTAGTTTTAGAAACATGAATCTGAGAGGTTAAATAAAACCAGACATTGCTTTGAATTTTTGCCTTTTGCTTTCACTGGATGATTATGCCTTGAGTTATTTCTTTTCACTGGCAACTTTATTTTGTACTTAAACTAATTTATTGCTATATACTCATATAGTAATAAAGTTTGAGCTATCTCTCATACTTTTAAGAAAGAAGAATAATTATAAACATATATTCTCTTATCTGATAACTGATAAATAGTAACAAAACTCTTTTTTATTTCTTATAATTTATAACTTGAAAGTGCTACTCATAATTTTCATTATGGAACTGTCAAAAACATTGTGTGTGTCTTTGTGAAGTGTTGCCAACCTATGCCTTTTTTTAAAAATCCAGAGACAAGTTTTTATATCTCTTCGTTATATGCTGGGCTTTATAGAAATGCTGGATAGTGTCTTTCCTGCCTCTTTCCCCTTAGTGTTTGGTCCAGTTAGTGGGAGAAGACTTACATGATAGCTCCTTATTTCTATAATGGATAGTCTGGCATGTTTATGTGCTATCACTTTGCCAAGATAGGATGGAAACATGGACTCTCCCCTTTTGCCATCAATAATCTGAGAGATCTCTCTGGGCTTTAGCTTTATCAGATGTGGGATAATATAGGTAAACTAAATGAACCTGATAAAGCCCCTTTGACCCAAAGAACAGTCTCATGATTCTTTTTTCTTTTGGTAATAAAATACATAATATGAAATATATCTTACCAGATTTCTAAGTATACTGTATAATCTTTGTAGCTATATAAACATTATTATATAGGAGATCTCTAAATATTTTCATTTTGCATATCTGAAACTTTTTATGTAGAGAACAGAACCTCTCTAATTTTCCCTTCTCTCTCAACTGACAGCTACCATTCAACTTTCTCCTTGTAAGAGGAGTCTGACCACTTGAGATACTGTGTGTAAGCTAGGACTGGATTATTTGTCCTTCTGTGACTGGCTTACTGTACTTAACATCATTCCTCAGCGTTCATCTGCATTGTAGCATATGACAGGGTGTCCTTCTTAAAGACTAAGTCACATAGCATTATGTTCATCCTTTAAAGAGCACATAGGTTTTTTTCTTTTTTTTTCTTGCCATTGTGAATAATGTTGCGGTGAACATAGGTGTGCAAGTGTCTCATTTTGATTATTATGGTAAATGACCCTAAGTGAGATTACTGAAATATATGGTAGTATTATTTTCAATTTTTGCCTTAAAAACTCCAACAAAATAAAACCCCTCTGTACTGTTTTTCATGGTGGCGACATCCTTTTACATTCTCAATAATATATAAATGTTTCAGTTTTCTTTTGTAGAATTCTTAGGTGAAACCATAGACCTTGAAATTTTCTTTATTGGGAAGCTTTTGATTAAATGTAATCTCGCTAATTATGCAATTATGGGCATGTTTAGATTCTATATATCTAAGTGGGTCAGTCTTGTTCGGATGTATAGTTCTCAGAAATGTCCATCTGTTTTAGATAACCAAATTGGGTAAAATAAAATTGTTCATATATTTATAGGATGTTTTTCTTTGTCTCTTATGACCAATTTGATTAATATCTATTACATGATATGTTTGGTCACACCTATTATCTCTTTATTACAACTTATATAGAATGTATTCATTTTTAGCTTATTTGTGCCTGTAGGTTTAAAGTGAATTTTGGTAGACTGTAAATATAGTTGAATCTTGTTATATATTGTTATATAACATGTTTATATATACACACACACGCACATATATATATATATATATACACACACACACGCACATTCAGCTACTGTCTTTTGGCTGGGACTTTAATCCATTTACACTGAAAAAATTTGTAGCATGAAAGAACTTATAGTTGATTCTTGCTTTTTTTCTGTGTGGTAGCTTTTTCATCTTTGCTATCTTTATGATTTTTTGTTTGTTTGTGTTCATACTTGCTTACTTATTTGTTTTCTTTTGAGTGTCTTTCGTGGTTATTGTCTTTACAGTTTCCATGGGGATGGGGCTTAAGTAAAATCTCTTATAACTATAACACTGTTTTAAGCTCATAAGTTATATACATCAGCTTTAATCACATAAACTCTGTGTAAAACTCTCTACATCTCTCTCCTTTTATGTAACTGAAATTTATACCTACTTTTTATACTGTGCATATTTCATAGTTGTAGCTGTTTATACTTGTGTGTTCTAAGTCATATATTAGAGTTTAAAGCAATTTCTGTACTGTGTTGCAGCACAGCAGGGTTTTGCTAGTCTATGCATTCATGCTGACCAGCAAGCTTTATGCTTCACTGTCTAGTGTTCTTGTTTTCATCTTGAAGGTTTCCCTTTAACATTTTCTGCGAAGGCAGGTCTAGGGATGACAAACTCACTTAAGCTTTTGTGTAACTGAAAATCTTTATTTCTCCTGAAATTTTGTCCAGTAGTGGTTGTATTGGTTTTCAGGTTTTTTTTCCCACTAATCATTTTGAATTTATCATCCTATTCCATGCTGGTTTACAAAATATCTGCTCAGAAATCGGCTGCAGTCTTATGACTCCTATAAACAGTCCCATGTTTATAAATCAAATTGCCAAGGATTTGAATTCTTACTATGTAAAATGAAAGCAGGGAGTTTTATTAACCAGATTACGAGAGTCAACTGTACAGTACTTACTACTGTACTTTACATCCAAGCATTCATGTTTAATTTTATTTTTTTCTGCCTCTGGAGGATAGAACTTTCCAGAGCAAAAGGCTTAGGAGGTGGTAATGACATCTCAGGTAAATAAATACATATGTGTGATATCTCATTAGGAAACTACCAGCTCATACTTATATGAAAAATTCTTTTTTTCTATTAATTGTTAATGTTGCTGAGGTCAAACCCAGAGCCTTGTACTTAAATTGCTCTTCCACTGAACTAAATTCCCAATGCTAGTCTATGTTTAATCTTGATTTAGTCTTTCCCTTTAAGTGAGCATTTGATACAGTTTATTCTGTTTTAAGAACATATTTTCCAAGATTATTTTCTGTAAATGTTCTCTACAGTGTTTCTTATTTCTCAACTGGCCAGAGGAACCTGCTATGGCTCTTGGAAGAACTATTCTTTTAGGTGTAAATACAGTACTTTATTTCTCTCTTGACAATATAATTAAAACATTTGTTTAAACACTGAATGGCTAAATACATTGTGTTATAATTGCCACTGCATGCACTGATTGCCTTGCACAGAATTAAGAATCTGTCACTGTGTCTTCGTAGAAATTGCCACACAAGGGATCATTCATTGAGACCAGTGCAAGGCAATTTAAGATAACCCTTTATTTTTAATTAAAATGGAAAATAAGAAAACAATTCAAAAAATTGTCTCTCTTCATTATCTAAGATGAGAATGATAGAATTTTGATTTCAGTGAATTTCAGGCACTTGTTAAAAACATAAATACTGGCTGTCTGCTATGAGGCTCGAGCTACTGCAAGCAGCCCCACATGCCACCCTCATATACTATGTAAGGATTATTAGTGAATTAATTTTTAGCTCTTACTGTTTTAATGGTAGGGTTAGAGTATATTTTTACTTTTTGAAATTGAATTAAAGTAGATGTCTCCAAGCTTAGAAGGAACGGACTTTCGAAGTTAGTTCAGATCGAGGAAACAAACAAATACTGAGCAACAAAATTTTCCTATATAACATATGAGATCTTTTTGGCACTACATTTTGGTCTCTCAAATTAAATGCATTGCTTATAGATAGTACAGATTCAGTAGGTGATTTTAAATGGCTCAGTGTTGCTCTGACTGTCTGGGATCTTTCATGCTTCCAGATGAATTTTAGAATTTAAGATTGAGAACTTTTTTATTGCCTTCAGAATAAACACTATATTCATTAGTGGTTGTTTTTGATTTTTCCTCCTCCACCTCCCCTGCAAAGTCCCAGGCAGTTAATCCATCTGTATTCTTTCTTTGTCAATTTGTCTATTATGGACATGTATCTAAATGAGATCATACAACATGTGAGCTTTTGTGATTTTTTTCACTTAGCCTGATTTTTTAAGGTACATTCATGTTTCAGCATGTTCTTAGTACTTTGTTTCTTTTTCCAGCTGATAATGATTCACTATTTAGTTATGTTCCTTTGTATTTGTCCATTCATCAATGATGGGCATTTGGTTTGTTACCACTTTTCGGCAATGCTGATTAATGCTGCTATGAACATTCATTTATAAGTTTTTGTGGAGATGCATGTTTTTTTTTCTCTTGAATGAACATATAGGAACAGAGTTGCTATATTGTAGGGTCAATCTCTTTAACCGTTTGAGGAAGCACCTCAGTGGTTCACAAAAGAGCTCTTTTCCAAAGGTATTCTGCTACTTTATAACTCATGAGCAGCATGTGAACATTCACATCCTTGATTGTAGCCTAACTGATGTCTGTCATATGGCTTATGGTCTTGGTGTATTTGATGTCATGGCTAATGATGTTGAGTATATTTCCAGTGTACTTTGGCTATTTATTTATCTTCCTGGAGAAATGTATGTTCAACTCTTTTGAGCCTTTTAAATTGGGTTGTTTATCTTTTCACTGTTGAGCTGTAAGAACTCTTTATATATTATGGATACAAGTCTTATTAGATATGAAATCCATTTGCTCTTGTTGCCTTTGTTTTTGTTATCCTATCTAAAGGTTTATACATAACAGCACAAAATTACTTCTATATTTTCATTTAGAATTTTAAAGTTGTAGCTCTTATACGTAAGTTTAAAAACTATTTTAAACTGGGCGTGGTCGTGCACGCCTTTAATCCCAGCACTTGGGAGGCAGAGGTAGGAGGATCAGCATGAGTTCAAGGCCACCCTGAGACTACTTAGTGAATTCCAGGTCAGCCTGGACTAGAGTGAGACCTTACCTCAAAAAAAAAAAAAAAAAAAAAAAAAAACTATTTTGAGTTAATTTTTACATGTGATATGAGAAAGGGTTCAAGTTCATTCTTCTTCATGTGGATATCTACTTGTTAGAATCTGGGGAGGAATTCACAAAGAGCTTCTTCTTTCCCCCATGTTTTACTTATCACTTTATTGAAAATCAACTGATTATAAATGTATGTATTGGAACTGAGGAAAAAATCAGTTGGTAAGAGTGTCTATTGAGCATGCATGAGGACCTGAGGTTGATCCCAGCAACCACATTCAAAGTCAGGCATTGCCATGCACACCTATAACCCCAGTTTTGAGTAGGGACAGAAACAGGACAACCACTAGGGCTCCCTGGTCAGGAAGTATAACCAATAATGTTATTAGTATAACAATGTATTCATTGAGAGACTCTGTCTTAAAAGGAAATGCAGTAGAAGAGTGATGGAGGACACCCAGCATCTTCCTCTAACGTGCTTGCACTTGGGATGCATGCATCTGCATACTCGTATACATCCCCTCCCACACACCTACATACATCCACTCTGAAATGGAAACATTATTTTCTGGTGTCTGTTTTCTATTCCATTGAGCTATATATCTATTTTATGCCAATATCACACTTCTGAGTACTGTGTCTTTATAGTAAATTTGAGATTGAGAGGTTAGAGTCTTCAAACTTTTTTTTTCCTTTTCAGTATTCCTCTAACCATCTAAAGTCTCATTCTTTATATATGAATTTTAGGATGAATCTCTAGTTTTTTTTTTTTTTTTTTTTGCAAAGAAGGCGACTGGGATTTTGTTAGTAATTGCACTGAATGGAGATTAATTTAGCAAATATTACCATATGAACAAATTTAAGTTTTGTGATTTTAAACATTGATTTTACTTGTCACTTTATTGAAAATCAAATGATTATAAATTATAAATCAACTGATTATATATTAGAGCTGAGGAAAAATCAGTTGGTAAGTGTGTCTATTGAACACTGTGAAGTTATTTTATTGGTTATATAAATTAAGCATTTGATTGTTAGACCTATAAACATCTTTTATGTACCCTACATATTAACTTTTGTTTAGAGTAAGTAATGTCATAGTTGTTTAAGATGTTTTTTGATTGGTGTTTAGAAACTAAATATAAAATGGGTACAATATTATTGGTAGTATGTAAATTGCTATTTATAGCAAATTATCTGACTGACACTTCTTTAAATTTGAATTCATTCATAATTGTAGTATTCCTGTGAAGAACAAAGTGATAAACATTGCTTTTTAGATTTATTTTTAGAGCATGACATAATTAACATATTCATTAAATTCATATTAGGTGCCAAATCTGATTCCAGTTTTGATGTTCAAATTGGGAAGACCACTAGAGCCTGCATTATATAATGATATATTGTATACTTTACCTACACTTGGTGTTCACAAGGTTAGTATACTTGGGGGAACAAAGAGAGGAAATCTAAGTAGTTGTTAGTACACTGAATTTCCTTTTGTTTTATGAAATTTTAAAAATTGCCATGATCACTATTTGCCCCATTGGACCGTATTTTAGAGTAGTTATTGTTTAAATATAAAATATTTATTATAGTATGTACTATCCATATCTTCCCCTTGCATATTCTCTGAGATTAGGCCCTATGCTCCTGGGATTACTTGCTATGTTCCACCAAAGCAATCTCCTATCCTCTTAGAAGATAGGTCTTATCTCAGCTTCCATAGTCTTCATTTTATAAGGGCTAAAACAGATTTTGCAATCTCCAAGTTGTCTGCATTTGCACATGTGAAACTAAAATTTCCTTAACATTTTTTTAGGTATGCATTGGACAGATTCTGCGAGTAATCCAACTGCTAGGCACCACTCCCCAGCTAAGAGCAATCACTTTGCGCCTGTTGACATCTCTGTGGGAAAAGCAGGTAAGCTCAGATATACAATTGTATGAGGGTTAAACCTGTTTCATTCACTGAAAAGTATGTGACAGTGCTATGATTTACTGGTATTAGTGAGTGGCATTGAGAATCTTGATTTATTGTGATATGTTTGATCTGTAATATAGTCAGTTGTGGTTGACTCTTGGGAATTGATAATATAAAATCATCTTATTTCTGAAATGTATTTCTGCGTGTGAGAAAGTAATAGAAATACGGTTGTGATTGGAGCCTTTGTAATTAGGATGCGATATAGCCACTTCCTTGGTTTATGAGAGGAATAGTACATGGGTCTGTAAGAAAATTCCTGCTAATCACAACAGCATCCTCTTGTGCTGATTAGCAGAGATACATTCTAATTTCCAATGCAAATGTAAGACTTAGAGGTGAAATGTTGAACAAAAGTAGATAACGATTATTCAACTCAAGTTGGGAAATTACCTTTTTTTGTGTGAAATTGTCTTATTAGGATCGTGTGTATCCTGAGCTACAGCGTTTCATGGCCATGTCTGACGTGCCCTCTCTCTCTGTGACCAAGGAGCTCCAGTGGGAGAAACTGATTGCGAAAGCAGCCTCAATTAGAGATATATGTAAACAAAGGTAAGATGTGCTTC
>PVHP010041451.1:0-15434 GCA_004024765.1 Zapus hudsonius | reverse complement strand
CCTGTGCCATTCCTCAGTGACTCCAAGCCATGATGGACTGACACTCTGAAAATGTGAAGCACAAGTAAGTTTCCTTCCTTAAGTTCTTTCTGAAAGCTATTGTGGCCACAGTGACACAGAACCTAATACACCCCCTTCGGAAGATCAACTGTACATTCCCTTCTGATGGCATATTGCTGTAGTCAGCTTTCTTATTGCTGTGTGTGACAGAGAACCTGACAGAAGCTGGTTGTGGAGAAAAGGGTTTATTTTGACTTAGAGACTTGAAGGGAAACTCCATGATGGCAGGGGAAACGATGGCATGAGCAGAGGGTGGACATCACCTCTGCCATAGCACTGCAAACAGCAGCAGGAAGGTGTGCCAAACACTGGCAAAGAGAAGCTGACTATAACTCCCATAAGCCTGCCCCCAACAAGGTTCCAATTCCAAAATTGCCATCAGCTGGGGACCAAGCATTCAGAACACATTAAATTTATAGGAGACACTGGATCCAACCACAGAGTTCCGAAGAGAAACCTTAGGTTCCACAATTGTTTGCTTGAGTGTTTCTAATCTTACAATTGTAATAATGAAACATTTAAACATCTTTGAGTTGTCGCCAAATTACTCTTAGAGAAAAAAATAGACTTCTTTAAGGGAAAAAAATCTCTTTGGAGGGTGGAAGGTGGTTTTTGATCCAGGCTCAGCGTGCAGAGAACACTTAAACAGCTGCAAAGAGAAAATGGCAGAATTGTGCTTTGCTATCAAGCAGGAGCTGGGGAGATGAGGAGAGAAGTCAAGAGGAAAGAGTGGAAGGGGTGAGTAAGATAGGAGGAGTGTTGGCAGAGGAATGCCCACACTGGGCAGTCTCCATATGAGGATGCCCACTGGGAAGTCACTTCCATCTCTCACCCCAACATCTCTCCCTGCACACTCTGGGCATGCCAGGGCCTCTAACCATGGCTAATGAACTCCAGACACATGTGTCACCTTCTGCATCTGGCTTTATGTGGGCACTGGGGAATTGAACTCGGGTCCTTCTGCTTTGCAGGCAAACCGCTTAACCACTAAGCCATCTCTCCCGCCCTCAAAATGTGTTTTCTATAATCCCGTTAGAAGTGCACTCAAGGTAACTGGCATGAAGTTTTGTTTTCATGTCATAGGAGGGTGGCTAGTGCTTGGGTGCTGTGGATACCTGTCAGCTCTGCTTCCGAGGCAGAGCTATGGGGACTGTTTATGCGGCGGAAACTCAGAGGTGGTTTTTGCTTCTTGGACCTGCACATGCGCAGTGGATAACTGAACGCAGGATGAAAGGATGGCATTTCTGACTTCATCTTTTATCTGTCTCCCTTGGGTCATGTTCCCACTCAGCTCTAGGTAGGCTTGTTCGTCGCTTAAGGAGTGTCTGTCTAAAAACTGGTAAAACATGCCGATTAGCCCTCAATTCACCAACTGATCTCATCCTCCTTTAAGACGAAGGACACCAAAATAAGAGTTCTAAGTTATTTTTACTGTCAACTTTTAGAACATCCTGTAAGGCACCTGGAAGTCTCCAGTAACTGCTCTTAGCCTAGGGTCACCTTGTTTTTTTAGGGACAGTGAGCTTTGCAGGCAGATGATAAGACTGGCCCCTGAGTGGCCTCAATTACCCATGACAAGAACTGAGGGCACTCTAAGCCGGAGCAATCGTTTCGAGATAGGAACAGAACTGCCTCCAGGGGTGGTGTCAGTGACAACGACTTTCCCAGAGCCAGAGCTGAGATAATGTTCAACCAGTTTGACCAAGACTGTTTAACTATTCATGCCTTCTGTCCCTTTCCTATATAATCTTATGGTTCAGGTGGAAAATGTCTCCACAGGTTTGAACACCTGATTCCCAGCTAATAGTGCTGTTTGGGGAGGTTATGGAACTCCGAGGCAGCTTCCGTTTCTTGGACCTGCACATGCCCAGTGAGTAACTGAACACAGGATGAAAGTGTGGCATCTCTGACTTCATCTTTATCTGTCTCCTTTGGGTCATGTTTCCAAGGCAGGAGGCAAAGCTGCTTCTGCCTCCATGCCTTTCCCACCATCGTGGGCAATTCTCCCTCAAGATGCATCTGTTGGGTATTTGGTCATGACAGCAAGAAAAGTAACTAATACAGGGCTGGAGAGATGGCTCAGGAGGTTAAGGCTCTTGCCTGGAAAGCAAGTGCCCACGTTAAGCCAGATGCACAAAGTGGCACAAGCATTTGGAGTTTGTTTGCAGTGGCTGGAGGCTCTGGCACACCTATATTCTGTCTCTCCTCTCTTTCTCTCTCTTTGCTTGCAAACAAATAAAAATTATCTTTTTTAAAAAATGTAACTAATACAGAGTTTATATCAGTGTCCCCAAAGCAGAGCTAAAGATGCTGCTTCCCTCCTTTTTGTTGGTGTGCCTATCATTGAATATTAAATTTCTTTCCTGCCTTTCATCATTAGATTTTCTGTTTGGTCTCTGGGGCAAGTGGCCAGATCTGAATTGACACCCTAGAGTCAGGCCTCTAGCCTAGGACTCTGGTAACAAATTGAGTGAGCCATTGGTCTGAGTTCTAATCTGGGCTTTGAGCCTGTCCTGTGAGCTCACAACCTTTCCTGTCTAAATTGTCACTTTTACCAGAACCATTGCCTCTAATCCAGCCCAGAAATGTCCACATAGTATCCATGAGCTCCTTGGAATACCTGAAAATCTCCCATTCAATTCAATCCACATGTGTGCATACACACACACACACACACACACACACACACACACACACACACACAGAGTAAGGGCCAGGGAGAGAACACAGACACAGTCTTTGGCAGATGAACCATTTGACAGATTTTTTATTGAGTAGAAATTGAGAGCTGTTCAAACACAGTGACACAAAGTACCCTGATGATGTTTTAGGCCTGGAATCCCAAGCGTTACTGCAGAATTGTGACCCAAAGACAGCCATATGCAGCTAGAATTATGCTGCAGGATTTTGTAGGAACCCAGACTCCCAGAAAAACATTTGCATAAACATCAAGCAGTGGCATTCTCTCAGGATGAAACAGCATTTTCCCCAGACTTTGGAGCAGAAGTGCCTCTCCACATTCCAGCAAATGCTGCTTCTGCCGGGGGCTCCATGGAGCCTGATGGCATGGCTCTTGGAGAGGAAGGCAGAGAGCAGTGGGTCATGAAATTGATGGTGGTCACTCAAGGGAAAATCATCTCTCAACCACATAGAGACAAGCCCTGCCTTCCATGGGAGCCCTGGGCAGAGCCTCTGGGAGATGGGCATCACCCTGCTGTGATGTCACACTGGGTGCAGGCAATAAGCACCTGGCCTCAGGGCAAGTAACCTCCACGGCCACCATGTTGTCCTCAGCATCTGTGCTGACTCTTTGGGGGAGAGGAGGTGACAGATGAGCCTCCAAGCAGCCCAGTGCGTACTATAGAAATAAAATGTTCATTTCACAGTTCAACTATGACAGTGAACATGCATATGGTTTTCTCTAGGAAGGTCACTCAAATCCAGAAAGAGAATCTGCAAGCCACATCCTTGTATCGCGGAAGTCCCAGACAAGACTGGCTGTCTTAAAAAAGTGACCCTGGGGCTGAAAAGATGGCTCAGCAGTTAAAGGTGCTTGCTTGCAAAGCCTAACCACCCAGGTTTGATTCCCAGCACCTACATGAAAACAGATGCACAAAGAGGCACATTCATCTGGAGTTTGTTTGTGGTGGCAAGAGGCCCTGATATAACCGTTTTCTCTCTCTCTCTCTCTCTCTCTCTCTCTCTCTCTCTCTCTCTCTCTCTCTCTCTCTCTCTCTCTCTCTCTCTCTCTCTCTCTTCTTGTAACACTTAATGGTGACCAGAAGGACTTTCTCAGCCATTAGCCATGGTAAAGGCCAGTGGCACCCAGAAGAAGCATACAGGGGACCTGGCTTTGAGGGGCTGCCAGGAGCTGCCCATAGGTTCTGAAGTCTGCCCTCCATGGCCACAACGTGGTGGTGTGGGGGCCAGCAGCACTGGACCCAAGGCTCATTCTTAGCACAGTCCCACTTTGCTGAGGCATGTAGCCTAGGTGACTGTCAAGTTTAACCTCTCTGCCCACTGGATACAGCCAACCAGCTAGTGTCGTGGCAATGGGCCTAACCCTCAGACAGTACTAAAGCAGGCACTGGGCAGAGCTAAGAGCCAGGCCTAGACCATATTCCAGATGAGCAGAAAGACACCCTAGGAGGCTAGAGCAAGGGCACTGGCCACCTCACTCTGCCCCCACCACCCCCGCCCCTGCCTTGGGAAAACTTGGGCACTCAACGGAAGCCTTCTATCACCATCCTGGGCCTCAGATGACTAGGATTACCATGTCTGCTTTAGTCTCGATGGTACAGCAAAGCCCAGTAAGAAACTGTCCGGCAAACTGTTTATAAAGTAGCAATGGTCACCTGTGGGGCAAAGCAGTCATCCTCTTAAATTCAGGTTAGCCAGGTCTGTTTGGTCAGAATGCATGAGGTCCTGGGTTCAATTCCTAGCCCAAGGCAGGGAGAAAGGAAAGAACTCAGGCCTGAGTCACCAGAGAGCCAACCTGGTCTTCAGCTGAGGCTCTGCCCTCTCCTCCCCACGTGCATTAACCAGGAAGCCATAAGCAGAAGTGCAAGTGCAAAAAAACGATGCCCAGGGCACACGCTCCACTGTGGGGCAAGGTCCTTGGAGGTGAGAGGGGACAGAAGCCCGTTTCCCATCATCCTTCCCTCCTGCCCTTTTTTTTCTGGGGAGAGGGGAAGTAACAGGAGAGAATGGGCAAATCCCAAAGTGGAAGTTCACTCATCTCAGGTATCCTGTACCATCGGACAATGGAGGACTCACCTACATGAATTCTGAGATAACTGAGTGCTGATCTCTCAAGCACGGTCATGGTTTGATCCAGGTGTCCCCCACAAACAAATGAATGTGTTCTGGGTAATTGATCCTCAGCTGATGGGAATTTGGATTTTACAACCTCGATGGAGCTGTGTTGTTGGGGGCGGGCTTATGGGATTATAAACCAGCTTCCCTTTAGCAAAGTTTGGCACACCTTCCTGCCGCTATTTCCAGTGCTGTGGCAGAGGTGATGTCTACCCTCTGCTCATGCCATTGTTTTCCCTGCCAGGATGGAGTCTCCCCTCGAGTCCATAAGCCAAATAAACCCATTCCTCCACAAGCCGCTTTTGTTTAGGTTCTTTCTGCGCAGCAACTAGAAAGCTGACCGCAACAAGCACCAAGACTTATGGGTGTGTCTGAGTGTGGGGGAGGAAGGAAAGTGATTCTGAAGTGGATAAGGTGCCTCCTTAAGACAGGAGCTGATGGTGGAAGGTTTTCATGTGTCTGTATGTCTGTGAATGTCCAGGGTGGATGGAGCCAAATCTGTTGAGCTGTTGGGTTTATGACAAACCACTTGTCTCTGCACCCAATGTCATCAAGTCATACGATGGCCTCTGAGATATGCAGATTTGGTCTCTGTGATGCCGTGGCTATTAGACCACGAGTCACCACCTCTTGCCCTACCTAGAACCTGTTACCATTCTCCCAGTGGGCTGCAGTAGTAGAAACCAAAACCAAGTTCTCTAGAATTGAATTAAATGTAAGATTAAAGTGAATTCCACGAATGATCTGCCATTTGCAACCTGGCCTTTGATGTACGGTTTTGCGATGTCTATTTTTGGAGCTCAAAGCTCATTTTCCCTCACCTGAATCCTTGGACACCTGAGGGAACTTGCTAGTTCGTAGTCCTAGGAAGAGAGGTGACCTTCAGTGAAAGGCCAACTCAGTACATTTCCAAGATCATACGGGTTCTTGTGAACTTTGTGGTGAGTGTGGAATTCTAAGCTGCCATGAAGTCAAAGTTCTCCTTGCCTGGGGTCACCTTTAGTGGGCAGAGCATGGGCCTTGCCTCTGGCTGGAAACAGAAGATATTGAGGCAGAAAATGGGTACTAACAAGCTGCTTAACCAAGGCCTTTCCCAAAGGCAGAGAGAAAAGGTTGAACATAATGAAATGGGGCCATGCAGCCTCAGTTGATGTGCTAAAACACCTCCCTGCTACCTTCCGCGCTTGTCTGGGACAATCATGGTGGGCAGGTGGAGGCCTGGACCCTCTCCCAGGTGGCCAAGTAGGTCCTTCCTGTGCTACAGGGTATTGCGGAGGTACCCGGAGTCCACTGCAGTCCTAGCCTCAGAGTGACTCTTGCCTGCATCCCAAGCTACAAAATCTCCAAGTCCTTGGCTCTGACCACAGAATCTATCCTAGCTTTAGACACCGAGTCATTTGTAATCCAGGCACATGAAGTCTCAGAAGACCTTTTACTTTGCTTTAAAGAGATTCCATGATGTTTATTTAAATATTTACAATGTTCAGAAGAAGAAACGGTGTTTGGTTCCTTGAAGAAGTTTCAGGCCTGAATCAGATTTGAAGAGCCGGAGCTCTCAAGTGGAGCCAGCAACAACATGTCTCCAGAACTTGCTAGAAGCTGCCCCTCAGCTCCGGCCTTACTGACACAGACTCCAGTGGAGCCCAGAACCAGAACTTGACCAAGGATGTAGTCTGATGCAGCCCAAAGCTGAGGAGTGCAGATCTCCCATGACCTTGACTGCAGTGGGAAACACTTGGGGAGCCTGAAACCCTCGTGACCCGGGTCCCCTCTCAGCCAGGCCACATTGGAATGCCTTGGTCCCTGAGAATTTCCTAAATCTTTGCAGGTGCCTCGGATGGGCAGACATGGCTGAGGTCTCTGCCTTGGCAATGACAGTTCTCAAATGTAGTGCTAAAGAACCAAAGGGGAGATCTTGGAAGGAAGGCCACTGGGCACTATCCCCAGGCCAACTGCATGAGCCTCTGGGAGCTCGAGGGCCTGGTACTGTAAAAACTCCAGATGACTCTAATAAGCACAGTTCTAGAGGCTCTTGTGCCCCAAGACTGGTGACAGGAATGAATGTCCTCAATTCCAAAGTAACCATCTCCTGAGTAGGAGACGGTCACAGATTTTTGAAGAGTTAAGAAGAAGGTGTCTGCACTGCTCCTTTATTTTTTGAAGTGATATAAAAATTTTAAGATGCATTTTGTAGAAGAAAATAGACTCCTTACAGATTAGCAAACTGTTGTAACTTGGGACTTGTGCTGGCCAGGACCACTGAGGTCACTGGCAAAGCCAAGTTCAAGTCTTGGTTGTATTGGTCAAGGATCAACAACTCCAGAAACTAGCAGCCCATAGAAGGTCCGGGACAGCTGCTCGGAGTAAAACAATGATCAGAACTGTGCAGAACGGACACAGAGAGCAATGTAGTTGAAGACCAGTTCCTGCCTTAGTGATGCCTCTACCGAAAGCAGAAGTCTTTGATACATTATATCTAGTCACAGAAAGACAAATATTGTAGGATTCCACTAACATGAGGACCTAGAACATCTGAATTCATTGAAAAAAAAAAAAAAACAAGCAGACTCTGGTTGCCAGAGGAGGGGAAGTGCACCGTCATTTAATGAACTTCAAGTTAATTTTACAAAATGGTAAGAATTATGGAAACTGGTTGCACAACATTCAGGGCTTGCTTTTTTAATGAGATTTATTTTTGAGACAGTTATTTGAATAGCCCAGGCTGATCCTGAACTCACTTTATGTAGGTCAGTCTGGATAAGATCATGGTCATCCTGCCTTTGATGCCTGAGTGCTGGGGTTGAAAGTGTGAACAGAGCCACACCTAGTCATGAACGTTAACACTACTGTGTGGCTCTGTGTCAGTCCTGGGGGACATAAAAATAAGTTAGATTCCAGGCCTTGCCTTGGGGAAAAAACACACCCTTCATTAAGGAAGGCTACAGGGACACTTAGTTGTGAGCTCTGAGGATGTCCTAATGAAAGTCAGCGATTGACACCACAGAAGCCCAGAAGAGAGAGCTCATGACTCAGGTCCAGCCATCACCAGACATTAACAAAAGTGGCCAATAAGACAAAGGTCAGGAAAGTGGGGCTGCTCCAGACCCTTAGAGATTCTTGAACAAAAGCACAGAACCCAGAGAGAAGGGCAGGACAAGAGGGTCTGGAAAACTGAGAACCTGCTTGAGACATGGCTTGAATGTTAAAAGAATCCGGACTTTGTGGTACAAAGTGTTTTGAGATGCTAATTGTCAGAATGCAAGAGAGATCATCCAGACGTGCATGAGTGAGTGATGAAGGTGGGGTGGGTGCAGAGAGGGATGAACTCAGGGATATTTATCAGTTGGAATTGGCCAGATTTAAGGAATCACTCAACACAGAGTTTAGGTAAAAGTAGAAGAGGCTAGGACTCAGGGCCAAGCAGAAAGCCTGAGCTTACCGAGGGTCTAGTTTGTGTTGGTATGTGCCAGGCATTGTGCAGCACTGTTCCTCGATCCTTGAAATCCCTGATGAGCTTGGGTTCTCTTCTCAGTTTTCAGATGATAAATCAGAGCCCCCAAGGCCTCCAGGAGCTCCCCAAGGACACATTACTAAGTGGTGAGAGGAAAACTGACTCCACACTGTCCTTTACCTACATCGGTTGAGGTCAGGGTGAGTCTAAGATGCCATGGAGAGGCAGATGCTTAGAAGGATCCAGAAGGCTTCTGATGCTTCTGAGGAGAGGAGGCCTGTAGGTGAGGGCTAAGATGTGGGGATGGCAGACACTGGAGGCTGTAGAATGAGATGTCTTCAGAAGTGTATCTATTAAGAAAGAGAACCCTGAGGAAGTTTCATGGAAGATAAATCACAAAAAGCCTGAGGAGAAGCATTCAGAGATGGGAGGCATGTCAGGAACAATTTGTTAGGAAAGGCCTGGGGAGAGAATGTTCAGACCAGAGGCCAACCTTATCAAATGTTACGTGAGACCTGAGGAGTAACTCCTTTCGGGCAATGTGTTATTCTGCTGCCAGCCTTCAGGAATCAGAACTGACTTGGGAGTCACTTTCTCCTCCTTCTCTTCTTGATAACTGCTCTTGAACCTGGACTTGAGACTACTCTATACAGCAAGCTCCTGTGTTTGAGAGATGCTTCGTTTAAAATCATGTGTACACACACACACCAGACAGCAAGTGCCAGGGAGGCAGGACTAGGCTTTATCACGTATCTCGCAAATGAGTGAGTACGCAGTAACTACATACTAAAGCCAGCACTCCGCCCTCCCTCAGCTGACAGGAAGCATGGCTGCCCTTGCTTCTTCCCCATACTCAGCAAAACCAGGGGTGGTTCCCTGCCTCTCTGCTGTCTGGGCAGAGCTGCTGAAGCAGGACCAACAAATGGTCCCAGGGGGCGGCCTGACCTTGAACCGCTTCCCTTCTGCTAGCTTTTGCTGCCTATTCAGCCTGGTGCAGTGCATCGAGCACAGAAGCCAGCTAAGATGGCTGTTTGGGTTGTAGGGAATCAGTGTCCCTTAAACAAGAGTCTGAGCTGTGTGGAGCGACAGCAGCTAAGGTTCCTAGAATCAACCTTTGAAAAATGTTACACACATACTGATGACGGGAGAGAGCACGTGGTCTGAGTCAGGTGACTGGCTGGCAAGTCGTCCATGTTGTCACTTAGCATCTAGTTTTAAGGTATCTCTCCTTGCCTGAAAAAACATGGTGATGCCTTCAGTTCCCCTCCAAGGCCACAGTGTGCAGTGAGCTTGCGACTGGGGAGAGGCACTCCCAAGAAGCAACTGCCTCCTGAAGCCAGGACAGCCTCTCAAGTAGGACTTAGTGGCACCCTGTGCTGGCATCTCAGGAAGGGGATGGTGACACACCAGGGAGGTAAGACTGAGGTGTGAGGTGCAGGCTGGGAGTTCTGTGGAGAGGGGGACAGCGCCTTCCATGCCTGACCACAATCAAGAACCTCTCACCTCTACCATGGGAGCCTCTTGGGATAGGGGGTCTGCTGGTGATGGATGATGGGGGATGGATACAGAGAAATGATCAATGGAGGCCTGGCCACGGGACAGTGTGATAAATCTTAGCTGTTGTAACAAATATATTTATGGCTTAGATCCAAACATTATGAATGTCTCCAAAAAAGGATATTGTAGGAACACTAGAGATCTTTTCTAAGTCTCTAGCTGTGAAGATGAGAAAACGGAGATCTTGAGGGACAGGGTAGACTTACCCTAAGACCATAGGCCCTGAGACAGCTGCTAACTTCCTCTGGCATGAGATGGGTCCTGGTGCTCTACCCTCAGCTCCCATGATGACCCTGGCTGGGCGTGTTCCAACCTCAACTTCTCAGCTTGGGAAACCCTGATGTCTGACTCGGCAGCCCTATTGCTTCAGATAGAGGGGAGGCATTTGGTTGAGCCCTGAGCAGGATTTGTCCCCGGTCACTTCCTTGCTATAGGCCGGCCTCCTTAAGTGGGGCAAAACTGTCTTTATAAATCTTCTAAATTCTGATGTTCCACGGTTTCAAGAACTAGGTTCAATTAACCATAAGGGCTAGAAATCTCAGTTAACTGGAATCTTTCCCAGAAGGTCCTGCTTTGGGAGATACAGGCAGATCCCAAGCAAGTCATAAGCAAGCATCCCACAAGTGTGACTTCCTGTGTTTTAGGGGCCACTCTGCTCCTTTACAAGCTTGCAGACTGAGCGGCCTGGGGGCGTTCTCAGTCAGGCCAGAGCTCAGCACAGCTGGCCATGAAGGTGAGCTCCAGGACACTGGCAGGCAACAGCCCAAAGGAGACAGGGCTGAGGCTGAGGATGGATGAGGCCCAAGCAGGGTCAGGAGCCTGTAGGATCTCTCTTGGCTGGGGCTTTGCCTGTACAATGGGGTGACCAGGTAGAAGGTTCTGTTTCCTCATGGTTCCTCCTCAGAGGATCAGCCTGGCCTTCAGGGCTGCAGTGTGGTGTGATCTACTTCCCCACAGAAGACAGAGACAGTGCCCACCACAGACCAGAACGTAGCAGGTTCTCTAGAAATAGCTAAGAAAGAGTGGGGTGGGGAGAGAAAAGAAGAGGAGAAGAGGCAAGAGAAGAACAGAAAGAAAAGCTAAAACCCTCCCCACACACATTCCACAGTTCTTATTAACCTCAGGCATTTCCCCAGCAGTGACCAGCAGACACACCACACTCCAGGTTTCCACAAACAGGAGGAAGCAAATGGAAGGGATTTCCGGTGTGAATTCACGTGTGAAGCTCTGGGCCTGGGCACAGCTAACTTCCCAATACCTAGGCCTGGTGGACCTCTTGTTTGAAGGCACCATGCCTGCACCCTGGGGGTGATGTTTTCACAGCAGAAACCTCAGGAATGCTGGTGTCAGAGGCTCACATGACAAGGCAGCTCTTCCCAGCTGAGGGTTCCTATTCAGGAACATGATTTAGCAGGATCCTGCAGTCATCAGGAACAGAAAGAGGAACACATCTTTATAAATAACTCCTGGTTAAAATGGAGCTGAAAATAGGGAGACAGAGGAGGAAGCAATTTGCTAAGCACTTATTGAGTCGATAACATTGGCTTTGAAATCTTAGTGCAAGTGGCTGGTCTGGTGTATTTCCTTCTTGTCAAAGGTCAAATACAGGATGGAACCTAGAGGCACCAGGGCTGTGTGTGTGTGTGTGTGTGTGTGTGTGTGTGTGTGTGTGTGTGTGTGTGCGTGTGTGTGTGTGTGTGTGTGTGTGTGTGTAAAAACTGGCTCTCAGCTGCTGGAATCTCAGGGAGATGCTAACAAAGGCTTTGATTAGAACTCCCCTAATCACTCAGCCAGGTGGTGTGGCCAGGACACACTGAGCCAGTTTGGAAGGGCAGGCTGGCCTGTGGATTGGTCCTCAGTTCTGAGACCTAGGTAGCAATTCATAGCTGAGTCCCTGGCATGAAAGTGAGGCAGCCAAAGGTATGAACGAAATCTGGACTGTGCTGTGTCCTGTCCGGTGAGTGTCTTGCCCTACTGGTCTTTTTTCCCCAGGGCCTGACTTGGCTGCAAGACCACTACAGTTTGTGCTCTCTGGGAAGCAGATGTTGAGTGGAAATGTGCTTATTTACTTGCAATATGAGACTCCCTGATCTTGGAGAGTGTAGCATGTTTGGGGGAAAAATGGAGACCCAAAGCAGAGGGTCTCTCCCTGGGCCACATTCCTGCCTCTCAACCCCAGGACTCAAACACAAAGCCAACAACCGTAATGTGCCCCCCATTCCCTGTGCTGCCGGGCCAAGGACCCCAGTTCTGCAGGAGGTCCAGGAGGAGCCCTCTGCCTGCAGCTGCGCCGGGTCAGCAGCAGCTGCAGGTGCCGGTGTGCACGCGAAGGATGCCGCGGCTGTGCAGGTGCAGGAAGTTGAAGATCTCGGAGGGCATGGCGTGGAAGCCGGGCCGGGGCTTGACATTGTCATAGTAGTGGTGGGTGATGTAGAGGCCCGAGGGATTCATGGGGAATGCCCAGAAGCCAAACAGGTGCACCTCCTCGCAGAGCTCCAGGGCCGCGGTGACCAGGATGAGGCCGGTGCTGATGCGCTTGGCGCGCACGCCCAGGCTCAGCCAGTAGCGGGACACGTTGAGCAGGTACTGCGGGTGGAAATAGTAGACGGCCTGCGGAGACTCGAAGTCGTCCAGCACGTACTTCACACGGATCGACACGTCCGTGTTGCGCGTGTTGTAGAAGGCGGGAAGCAGCACCGAGGCGTTCTCGTACACCTGCAGCACGCGGAAGAAGGGCCGCCGCCACTTCTCCAGCTTGTGGAACCTGCGGAGTGACAGGGATGTGGCCCGAGGCCTCCTGCAGCCCCTCCTCCCACACCCTGGAGTGGAGGGGGCTCACAAAGCCACCCACGGTCCTCTCTCCTGCACCTCCACAACAAAGCCACCCAGGAGTCCTCTCTCCTTCATCTCTACATCAAAGTCACCCATGGGTCCTCTCTCCTGCACTTCCACAAAAAGCCACCCATGGGTCCTCTCTCCTGCACCTCAGCAACAAAGCCACCCATGGGTCCTCTCTCCTGCACCTCAGCAACAAAGCAACCCATGGGTCCTCTCTCCTTCATCTCTACATCAAAGTCATCTATGGGTCCTCTCTCCTGCACCTCAGCAACAAAGCCACCCACGGGTCCTCTTTCCTGCACCACAACAGATGGAGTGTGGCCAGTTATATTTTGTGAATGGGTGCAGGAGAGGCCAATCCCAGCCCAAAGGGATGAATAAAGTGTATGTGCCTAGCAGGAGATGCCTATGCTCAGCTCTGAAGGAGGCACAGTGGGTGCAGCTGGGGAGGGGAGGCTCTCCTTAGAGCCCTCCATCACTCCCCTGCACTGTCCTCCCAAGGTCACCAATGATGCACCAACTGCAGCTGCCTGGCCTGACTCAGCCGCTCCCTAATCCTGGCCTGTGTCCACCTCTCCTGTACAGTGAGCAGCGCTCCCTTCTTCCCTCCCTCCGCTGTGGCCCTCTTTCCTACTCTCTGAAGGCTGGTGGCTGGCTTGGCACCTGATACAACTTAACGACCACTTCTTCTCTCCTCTTACCCATCACATGGCCTGAATGGCTGTGCCCAGCAACACACTACCCATCCCACCTGAGACTTTCCAGGAAGACTCCTGGAGGGGGCCAGCTGAAAGCTGAGATCTTTGCATAAGGTCTCCTCCATACCTGGACAATACCTGGTCACACCTGAAGGGTTCCTAACCCATCCTTAGGAAACAGCCATCTAGACTCACACTGTCTGAAAGAAATGTAATGTGGGCCTCATGTGTGATAGTCTAATAAATTCAAGACATTTTTGAAATTGAGAAATGAGGGAATTATTAATTTTATATTCTATAATATACCAAAAGTCTATCATTTTAACTTGTGATTAATATTTTTAAAATCCATAGATTTTTTATGCTATGCTACACCCTTTTGTATTAAGTCTTTGATACCCAGTGGGTGTTTCATGCAGACAGGTCTCAATCTGGACCAGCCACATTCCCAGACCCCGGGACTGCAGGTGACTCTTTACCACCAAAGGACAGAACACTCTAGAAAGAAGACCACTGACCTCTCAGTAATGATGCTGGGGTTCACAGTGACCACATCTGTCTTCACCCCCACATCCACAGTGTACTTCTCCGAGATGGGAGGAAGGTTACACCTGCAGAAGAGACAGGGAAGCCTGACAAAGTTGGCCAGTCATCTGCAGGTGGTCCAGGAGGGGGTAAGGGGAAGAAAGGGATGGTGATCATAAGGGCAGAGGGACACAGGAGCCACCAACTGGGGAGGACCTCTGCAGCTAGTTTAATAGAACAGAGGGCTTCTGCCCTCTGTCAGGACAGCAGAAAGGCTCCATCTCAGGTCTCGCTGAAGTTGCAGTCATGGGGGGTGGGGGTGGAGAAGCCATCATCTGACATGCAGTTGCAAAATGATGTCATCCCTGGCCTTGGGAGGACAAGCTCAGGGCACCGAGACAGACAGACACAGGAGCATCCTCTTGTCTGGGGACTCAGGAAGACTTCTCTGGGGAAACAGGGAGGAGTGTGCAAAAGTCAGATGGCAGGAGGAGGCACAATAAATATGTCAAGTGAAAGATGAGTCTCAGAACCCCAGCACTGAGCGGCCAAGCAAGTGTGATGTGTGTGCAGAGCATAATCTGTAGAAAAGTCCTGAAAGGGGGAAAGTGGTGGCCTCCAGGCCTGATCCCTGGAATTTACTAACACGTGCCTTCTCTGGCAGAAGAGACTCTACAGTTGAGGTTACATCAGACTTGAGACAAGGTTACTCTGGATTATGCAGGTGCCCAGTGCAGTCACGGGGACCTTTGCAAGACAGTGATGTGGCAGGAGGGAGGGAGGGAGGGAGGAGAAAGCCACCTGTCACCCCAGAACTCAGGAGACCGGCAGCTCCAAGCTATCCTGGGCTACATAGTAAGAGTCCGTCTTAGAAAGAAAGAGAGAAGGGAGACGAGAGAGGGAAGGAGAGAGGAAAGCAGGGAGGGTAGAGGGGAACATACGACAATTAAATCAGAACCAGAGAAAGAGACTGGAAGAGTGCCTGTGTGGAAGGGGCCACCAGCCAAGGGACACAGGCAGCACCTAAGAGCTGTGAGAGGAACTGGGTTTATCCTGGAGCATCCATGAACACAGCCCTGCTGGAACCTTTTCTGCACCCCACTGAGATTTTCACCTCCAGAGCAGCAAAACCATACACCTTGTGCCTTTGAAGTCACCGGTTTTTCTAGAAATTTGTCACAGCAGCAGTAGCAAACTCATACAGTCCCCAAACAAGCAGAAATGAACAAAGTATCCAGGATCACATCCACATACAGTAACTTTAACAATGAAGCAATGTTAAGCCCACAGTCCAGGGCACTGGTTGCTTTTGGGTGAGGGGTGGGAACTAAGAACTCAGCACAAGCATTTAACTGCTTACATCACTGGTTTGCTTCATAGTTAATGGATCCTCTTGTAGACTGAATGTAAAATGTCCCCCAGCCTATAGGCTCATGTGTTTGAATACTTGGTTTCCCAACTGGTGATATTATTTGGAAGACTGAGTGACC
>PVHP010041450.1:0-15323 GCA_004024765.1 Zapus hudsonius | reverse complement strand
TCCTTGTCTATAAAAGGGAATCTTTTGAGATTCAACTTTGAACTTCTGACCCATTGCACGTCTGCCTTACTGGTGCAGTGTTATCCCCAGCAGTAAACCTTCATTAATTTTTTAAAAAATATTTTATTTATTCATTTTCAAGCAGAGAAGAGAGAGAGAAAGAGAGAGAGGGAGAAAGAGAGAATGCACCAGGGCCACCACCTTGTGGCTCTGGCTTATGTGGGACCTGGGGAATTGAACTCGGGGCCTTAGGCACTGGAGGCAAGTGCCTTAACCGCTGAGCCATCTCTCCAGCCCACATCCATTAATCTTATGTGAGCCGCTTCCATCTATTCTCTGCTATTCTTGTTCTAAAGCTGACTTATCAGTAAAAGATGTCACTCTGCCACCTCTGCAAGTGGAATGGCAACTCTGGCTCCTCTCTTCTCCTTCCCTAGATAGAGTGAAGTGTCAGGTGTGCTCAAGCCCCGGGGCAGGTCATGGTCTCCACATGCACAGCCCACACTCTACCTGATGCTTCACTCTTCCTGTTGGGTGAAGGTTGCTAACAAACCTGTCCACCAGATTACAATCCCCGAGAGCCAACTTGCAACACTCAATAAGAGACACTCATCCTGTGTGGTGTGGCACCTTAACTCTAGTTTAATTTCCCAGGAGGCTAGGGAGTGCTCACCTAGAGGACCTGGATTCACTCCTCAGCACTGGGGGGGGGAAGCCACACTACTTCTGGAGATAAAGAACTATCACATCTTTACACTCTTCATCCTCCCATCAGAAAGCCCCCAAGTTGGGCTGGAGAGATGGCTCAGGGGTTAAGGTACTTGCCTCCAGTGCCTAAGGCCCTCGGTTCAATTCCCCAGGACCCACATAAGCCAGACCCATAAAGTGGTGGCCCTGGTGCGCTCGCTCTCTCTCTCTCTCTCTCTCTCTCTCTCTCTCTCTCTTTTTCTACTTGAAAATGAATAAATAAAATTAAAAAAACATAAAAATAGAGAAGGAAAAATTATTAAAAAAAGAAGGCCCCCAAGTTATTAAATGAAGTCTCTCACTACACACGTGATCATACCCATTATATGATCCAACAATCCTGATAGCCAGTGACGACTTTAAGGCAAGGGAGATTCAGAAAGCCTCTAGTTCACACAGTAAGAATGGATCCTTCCACGAAGTAATGTTTTCTTTCAATGCTATCTTAAATTTAACTCATTAACAAGCCTTGATACTGAATTCGGCCAAGCAGTCTGTCACCTGCTGTGGATGACATGAAAGAACACTGACACTGTCAGTCTGTACAGACTGATGCATTCATTAAAAATAAATCATTGGGAGCCAGGTGTGGTGGCGCACACCTTTAATCCCAGCACTCGGGAGGCAGAGGTAGGAGGATCGCTGTGAGTTCAAGGCCACCCTGAGACTACAGAGTGAATTCCAGGTCAGCCTGGGCTAGAGTGAGACCCTACCTTGAAAAACCAAAAATAATAAATAAATAAATAAATCATTGGGGCTGGAGAGATGGCTCATTGGTTAAGGCATTTGCCTCTAGTGCCCAAGGCCCTGGGTTCAATTCCCCAGTACCCACATATGCCAGACCCACAATGTGGTGGTCCTGGTGCTCGCTCTCTCGCTCTTTCTCTCTCTCTCTGTATCTCTGCTTGAAAATGAATAAATAAAATATTTAAAAAATAAAAGAGTTTTTAAAAATAAATCATTACCAAAGATTGCACTTGGATCTCAAGCCTGGCCTCTTAGAAAGAAAGGGTTGGTTACTACAAGCAGTGGCTTGCTCCTGGAGTTATCTGACATTCTTAAACACCCACAAAATCTGAGTCAACTTCAATTAAGACTCCAAAGTATCTTCTAATAGAAGCAGCAGAAACCTTAATATTAAGAAAACAACTTACCAATATACCACCTCCAAACTTATATGCAGCTACCAAGTAAAAGTTACATTGTGTTCAACAGACTAACCAGCTGGCTGCTCTCTGTGACTTGTCCCTTCTTCTGGGTGTTCATGTGACACAGAGAAAGCATTCCCCTGAGTATTCTAATAAATCCCAAGCAACAGGGACCTTAAAAAGACAAAAATAGTTTCATGAAGTAATTTTGAAAACTTTGAAACTCTAAATCTTAGTCATTCTTAGTTCTTTGAGCGTCATAAGACTCCAGATCCCACATGCTTCGATATCTTCCCTTTGCCATGAAGACTTAGGCAACAATTATTTATCTCACAATAGAAGAAATTACTGCTGTTTAACCAAAGGAAGCTGTTGGAACATGTTATCTGTGTAAATGATTATCCCTAAAATATTCAACTATCAACCTGAATCTGTGATCATTTATCCAGCTGGGTCAAAGCTAGCTCTGACGGAGAGGGACACATGGCCCCACTCCTCCCAGAGGAACCTTTGGCAATGACAGCTGGAAGAGGGCTGAGTGACGTAACCGCTGGTAAGTTGCCCATCCTCCAGTAAACGCCCCTTCAACCATGCTTGTGCAAGCAACCCTAATAAGCTCAGGAGGTCACACACACCCAAAGACATAGCAAGACGTCTTTAATCCCAGCACTCGGGAGGCAGAGGTAGGAGGATCGCTGTGAGTTCAAGGCCACCCTGAGACTACATAGTAAATTCCAGGTCAGCCTGGACTAGAGCAGAGACCCTACCTTGGAAAAACAAAAAACAAAACAAAAAGACATAGCAAGGGGATTAGTTAGGAAGAAAGAGCTTAGTGGGAGCGGGAGAAGGAGAAGAGAACCTACCAGTGGCAGGTGTTGAATGTGATCAAAGTACATTATATACATGTACGAAATTGTCAACAATAAAACTGAAACAATTGGACTAAAGAAATATTCTCTTTTAACCTATATTTAAGCCAAAATGTATGTAACTACTGCATTACTAATTGTAAGGAAGAATGAAAGAACCAACATGGCATATTGTCTATATGTATGGAAACTACCTATAAAAAATTAAAAATGAAGGTCTAACTAAAGAGATGGCTCAGCAGTTAAGGTGCTTGCCTACAAAGCCCAAGAGCAGACTTTGATTCCCCATTACCCACGTAAAAGCCAGATGAGCAAAGTGGCGCATGCAAATGGAGATCATTTGCAGTAGCTGAAGACCCATTGCCCTCTCCCACCCCCTCGGGGTATGGTGATCCCAGCACTGGAAAGGCAGATGTAGGAGGATGGCTGTGAGTTCAAGGCCAGACTGAGACTATATAGTGAATTCCAGGGTAGCCTGGACTAGAGCAAGACCCTACCTCAAAAAAAAAAAAAAAGTTAAAATGGGGCTGGAGAGATGGCTTCGTGGTTAAAGACACTTGCTTGCAAAGCCTAATGGCCCAGAGTGGCCCACGTTCATTTGCAGTGGCAGGCGTGCCCGTCTCTTCTCCCTCACACGCTCTCTGATAAATCAATTAAAAGGTACCAAACAGCCGGGCGTGGTGGTACACGCCTTTAATCCCAGCACTTGGGAGGCAGAGGTAGGAGGATCAAGGCCACCCTGAGACTACAGAGTGAATTCCAGGTCAGCGTGGCTAGAGCGAGGCCCTACCTCAAAAAAAAAAAAAAAGGTACCAAACAATTAAAAATATTAAAAAATTATTATAATTTAAAAATAACTAAACAAATAACGAATAAATGAAAGCACCCACATGGGATTTACTCCAGCATTTGCACCTGCTCAAGGGACCCTGCCTATGAAGCATGGACGAGCAAACCCGAGGATTTGCCAGCAGGCTGAAGATCAGGAGGTGTCTTGGTACTTAACTCCCCTTTCGACCCTCCCGTGGACTCTGCATTCATCTACCAGCCTCGGTTTCCCACATCTGCATCCTTTCTATGGGTTGCTTTGCCGATGGCACTTGAATTCCTTGGCTCTGGCTCTGGTGCGCACAGCCGGCTCCCACTCAAACCAGCCCAGCTCTCCTTCATGCACTGCTTCCCATGGACAGGACAGGCACTGACCGCTGTACCCATGTTAGATGGGACCACTGTGTCTTGTAGTGCTCGTGCTGTTGTACCTTGCCTAGAGAACCAGAGACCGAGTTCAGATCAGCTCTTTTCACGAACTATAACTCTGTAGTCTGAATCCAGAAATTTGTTGGCAATGTGTATGTTCCCAAAATAGGTAAAAAGATACAGGAATGACAGTCATGACTTTGGGGGGGGGGGGTTGCTGATGTGACTGAGAAAGAAGGGGAACCAATACCCAAGCACAAAGGAACCCCTAGGTTTCCTGTCCTACCAACAAATTCCTATTGATTTGAAGATGAACAGTACAGAACCCTCAGTTCTAAGATTAAATAAATCATGAAAGGATACTGGAATTTCACAACTTGAAAAAAAAGTATCAGTCCTGGGCTGGAGAGATGGCTCAGTGGTTAAGGCACTTATCTCCAGTGCCTAGGGACCCAGGGTTCAATTCCCCAGGACCCACATAGGCCAGATGCACAACGTGGTGCCTGTGTCTGGATTTCCTCTCCCTCCCTCCCTCTCTCTGTCTCTCTCTGTCTGTCTCTGTCTGTCTCTCTCTCTCTGTATCTCTCTGCTTGCAAATAAATAAATAAATAAAAAAGTATCAGTCCTATGTCAGAAGCAGTGTCTTGGCCCAGGATGGAGACACGCCCACTCATGAACACACCAGGAACATCTGGGGCAGCACCTCAGGCTGCCTTACAAGCAGCCAAGGAGCAAAGCACAGACTTGTTGGAAAAGGAAGCAAACAGGGAGAGGGCAAGTCATCTGGGAGGTCGGCCAGAGTTTTAGATTTCTCTGCAGAAATCATAGGACAGTCTCCCCGAAACATCAGCCCAGCCCAATGCCCGACCCGATCGGAGGACAGGGAGGGCGCAGATGGCCAGAGCGCAGGAAGGCTCTAGGCTGTCTGCCTGCAGACGAGCGGGAGAGCTGCTGTTCTCTGGGGCCCTCTGCTCCAAGAATCACTCTGTCCTCCTTTCCCCAAAGAATGTCAGGTGCAGAACTGAAAGGAGCTAACAAATGTGTCCCTCCCAAAGGGATGGAGGTAAAGGCAAGAGCTGAAGCTGATACTTCTGATGGCTTCCTCAGCCACCAAGAGCCCACACGGCTGTCACTTCAGGCCTCCATGAGAGCAGCACCACTAATGACTGAACTAGACC
The DNA here is from genome assembly GCA_004024765.1 of Zapus hudsonius. NCBI lineage: Eukaryota > Metazoa > Chordata > Mammalia > Rodentia > Dipodidae > Zapus > Zapus hudsonius. Next base: position 10,184 of record PVHP010041450.1, on the reverse strand, counting down.
AAGCCAACTGTGGCCAAGGGCGATGATTGTTGCTTGAGAACACAAGGTGTGCACCAGCCACTGTGGCACAAGTCTACAATCCTAATACTAGACACTAAGACAGGAGGAAGCAAGACCCTCTCTCAAAAACCCAAATCCCTAGTGGGCTGCAGATATAGCTCAATGGTAAAGTGGTTGTATAGCATGCACAGGCTGTGGGTTCAATTCCCACTACCATATGCACAAACAAAACCTTTGGGGGCTCAAGATGAAATTCAGTTGGTAGATAAAGTGCTTGCCTAGCATGCACAAGAGTTTAGGTTCGAATTCCCACTACCACCAAAATAAAAATAATTCCTAGGATTTACAGCCAGCACTGGGAACACAGGCCTGTAATCTCAGCATTCCAGAGGTGAAGACAAGTCAGGGTAATCAATCAGAGAGAGGCCAGCCTGGCCTAGAAGCCTTGTCTATTATCAGAACTAAAAGGTATTTTATATAGAAAAAAAGGAAAAGAACATAATAAAATTTACATTTGTATGCATAAGAATTTCCTTCTCTTATTTTGATTTTGTTTTATACTGCTTGGTATTGTTGATACATGGTCTTGTGACAGTCAGGTGTGTGTAGGGACCACCCCTCCCCTTCCAGCCCCTCCCCTTGAATGGGAGGTGTCTAGTTAGAGCTACAACCTAGGTGCTAAAACTGATTGGTCAGATATGAACCAATCAGCTGTCCCTCTAACGCACCTGGGGAGGACTTAAAACTAGCTTCCCTAGAGGAAGTGGGCCCTCTTTTCCCACATGGCAATGGAGTAGAAGGACTGCTGACCCAGGCCTCAGGGAGGTAAGGCCTGTACCCCTACCCCAGCCATTAGCTCCAGACATTTCTCTCATGAACCTCTCTTTCTCATAAAGGGAGCTTTCTATTATCTTTTCTTGGGCTGTTTATTTGAATAATAAAAGCTCTGTGAACTCTCTGACACGTGTTTTCCTCACACTGGTGGCAGGAAAACTATGATTTCCCACATCCAATTTCCCCATCCAACTCCCCTTTTCCTGATCTACTAAATTAGAATAAATGTGTAATTAAAATTTAATTCTGTCCCTGTGTACAATTCTTGGGCATTAGAGGACAAGAACTCGGAGCAGGAGGAGGGGGAAGGGAGGATTCCAAAACTCTCCCCCCCCCCCCCCCGTGTTGCTTACAATTATTAATTAGTAACAACCCGTATCAGTCTTGATTTCCGGAAAGACAATCTATCCCAGTGGGTTCCGAGATATATGAAGGTATTTCCTCATAAATCAAGTTGCCTATAGGGTACTAATCCCTTGATTTCTACCCATTCGATTAGTCTGTAAAACAATCTTTCCAATCCCATATTGCTAATTCCAATTAGCATATACATGAAGCTGAATGCTCTACCAGAGAGACTAATTATAGAGGCTCTTCAAAATGTTCACAGTTCTCCACCTGCCAGAGACAAGAGGAAAACAAAGCCAGCACAGTTCAGAGCTAGGTGAGAACTTCCCCTCCCTGTTTTCTCATTACAAACCAAAAGGGATGTAGCTCCATTGGCAGTGTTTGCTAGCATGCAGGAGACCCTAAGTAGGAGGTGGAGGCCTGAGGGGAAGACAGACAGAAGGAATGGGCACACCAGGGCCCAGTCTGGCTGCTGCAAACTCCAGATACAAGTACTACTTTGTGTATCTATCTAGCTTTATGTTGTACTGAGGAATCAAACCCAGGTTGTTAGGCTGTACAGATAAGAGCTTTAACCACTGAGCCATCTCTCCAGCCCCCAATACTTTAAAAACTATCTTTGGCTAGGTGTGCTCGCACACATCTTTAATCCCAGCACTCGGGAGACAGGCAGGCACATGTAAGCACCTTTAACCACTAAGCCAGCTCCCAGGCATTTTATTTTATTTATTCATTTTCAAGCAGATGAGAGAGAGAGAGAAGGAAAGAGAACACCAGGGCCACCACCTTGCGGGTCTGGCTTATGTGGGTCCTGGGGAATTGAACCAGGGGCCTTAGGCACTGGAGGCAAGTGCCTTAACCGCTGAGCCATCTCTCCAGCCCTCCAGGCATTTTAAATACTGAAAAAAAAAAATCCAAAAATCCACAATGAAACTGTATAAAAATCCAGATCAAAATAGGGCCCAATCCTGAATGTGCCCAACTCCTTTCATCACCTCACCCTAGTCTGTCGGAGTCTCTCTTTTTCCCCCACCGTTTTATAACGTTGGGGAAAGCTTTACAAATTTACAATGTTTTGATGAAGTCTTCAGGCACCAATGGATACTGGAACCATTAACCGAGGTTGGTGAGGAAACTTAAGATGGGTCAGACTGGCACCTCTGATGTCACTGACCAATCTTCACACCTTCACAAGTGTGACAAGGGGGACATTATACCTGCTAAAGTCACAAAGCAGGAAATAGTACACTTAGTGAAGTTTTTTGTTTTGTTTTTCGAGGTAGGGTCTCACTCTAGTCCAGGCTGACCTGGAATTCACTCTGTAGTCTCAGGGTGGCCTTGAACTCACGGCGATCCTCCTACCTCTGCCTCCCAAGTGCTGGGATTCAAGGCCTGCGCAACCACACCCGGCTGTGAAGTATCTTTTTTTTTTCCAGGTCAGCCTAGGCTAGAGTGAGACCCTACCTCAGGGGAAAAAAAAAAAAGAAAATAATCTTTGAATTTTGTTTCTTTTGTGAATTAAACTATTATCTCTTCTTCTTGGTTTCTGTAGATAAGGTCTTGTTCTGTAGGCCAGTCCAGACTGGTCTGAAACTCACTATTGGCCCAGGCTGGCCTGTAACAACAGTAATTCCCCTGCCTCAGTCTCCCAGGTGCTTTTCCACTTAGAGCAGTATCTCATGTGATTGCCCTGCCAACATGCAATCCCTTGTTTGACCATCTGTAAGTAAACAGAGAAGCTGGCTACCTCGCCCAAGGTCAGAGTTAGGGTGAGTGGCCAAGCCGGACTCCAACTCAGGCCATTTGGCTGCAGAGCCCACATTCCTATTCTCAGTCACAGCTGTGCACCACTGACAATTAGTTCATCCATGTGCACACACATACACATGCAGAATAAAGAGCCAAGGAGAGTGGCTCGAATCCCCACAGTGGGGTCACTGAGACGGAGGACTGCCATGAACTCCACCCCAGGCACATTATCTCTGTAACACATCGCCATTTCCTGTGCCTAACGCCTGTGATTCCAGCACTCACCAGAACCTCAACCTGGAATGCTAAACTTGGGGTCCTCTCCAAGTCTTAACTGCTCTCCTCCTGAGAAATGAGACCACTTTCCCCAAATGATTCACAGGAATGTTCACAGGCCACTTGGCTCTGACAAGCCCCATGATGCCTATAAACTCCCGTCAAATATGGCCGTATCTACTGACTGCTCCTCCCAAGTGCCTTCTGTGATAACTAGGTCCATAAATGGGCTGCCCTGAAGGTTCCATCACAACCCACCTTCCTGCCCTGCAGGTTCTCTTCATGACAACGCACCCAATACTTTTCTATGTCATTGACAAGCCAGGTGTGGTAGTGTTATATCCATTATCCCAGCATTCTGAATGCTGAGGTAGGAGGATCACTGTAAGCTCACTGTATAGCCAGCCTGGGAAGGCAGAAACATGGTACCCCTGGGGCTTGCTGGCTAATTAGTTTAAACGAATAGGTGAACTCCAGATGCAGTGAGAATCTGAAAAAATAAAGTGCAGAACAACTGAGAAGGACACTCAACATTGACCTCCAGGCTCCACATACACATGCCCATGCACACATGTGCCCACACATATGTGAATATGCACACACCACACGCATGCAAAAAAGAAAAAGTCCAGCAAAAAATCTGAAGGAGCATTTCTCCATTGAAGATACACAGCCAGTAAACACAGGAAAAGGTGACCCACACTGCCAGGTCTTCAGGAGAAGCAAACCAAAGCCACAGTGCAATGTGACACCACCACCACATCCAGAGGAGCCAGAACTATGTCAGTCAGTCAGACAAAAGCCCAAGGTTGGCAGTCAACTGGACATGGCCTTTACTTCTGGCAAGAATGTCAACTGGAGCTAGATGTGTTGGGGACATGTCTGTAACCCCATCACTCAAGAGACAGAGGCAGGAGGACTGTGAATTAAAAAGAAGCAAGCCTATGCTACATTAACAAGACTCGTCTCAAACAACAAAATGGGGGCTGGGAAGGGGAGAAATGGCTCAGTGGTTAAAGGCACTTGCTCTGAAAAGCCTGCCTGCCCTGTTTCAAATCCCCAGTACCCACGTAAAGCCAGATGCACAAAGTGGTGCATGTGTCTGACTATATGAGACTCCAAAAAAAACATAAAGTTAGCAATACAACATAAGAAAATAAAATCAAATGCAAAATGAGCCAGGTTTGGGGTGCACACCTTTAATTCCAGTACTCGAAAGGCACAAATAGGTGGGTCACTGTGAGCTTGAGATCAGCCTGGGCTACAGAGTGAGTTCGAGGTCAACCTGGGCTAAAGTGAGACCCTACCTGGGGAAAAAAAAAAGACCTGGGTGTGGTGGCACAGCATGTCTTTAATCCCAACAGGCCTTTAATCCCAGCGGGAGGCAGAGGTAGGAGGACAGCGGTGAGTTCAAGGCCACCCTGAGACTACATAGTGAATTCCAGGTCAGCTTGGACTAGAGTGAGACCCAACCTCGGGGGGGGAAAAAAAAAAAAAGAAACATAAAACAAAATGTGAAACGATGCAGCTGCAGAGGAAACAACCTGGTACATCATGCTATCAAATGACCCAGTAATTTCACTTGCAACTGTGCAATGAAAATTTACATCCACACAAAATTTGTATATGAATGTACACAGCAGAAAACAGCCCACTGTCCACTGATAAACAGATAAACAAAGGTGATCTACCCACTCAATAGAGTGTGATTGAATAGTAAGGAGAAATGAAAACCCATTGAGGAGACACACCAGCCACCCCAGCATCTCAATATTCAGTGCAACCAGAGGAAACTCAGGTATTGACAACAGGGTGCAGAGAAAGTGCTAGATCCTAATGCCCGACACATGCTGCCCACTGGTTTCCAGAAATGCCTGGTACCCAATGTCAAGGAGCCAGAAGTATTCAGGATATACAAAAAAAAAAAAAAAACTTACTGGGCTGAAATGGCTCCCAATGTTTCTTCCAAGAACAGTAAAGTCCCAGCTGGCCATAGAGTCACCAATCCCAATGCCAGGCTGCACAGCACAGAGAATGTATAGATGGCTCATGCACACTGTTTTTTGTCCTTAAATAAAATGACCACAGCCGGGCGTGGTGGCGCATGCCTTTAATCCCAGCACTCAGGAGGCAGAGGTAGGAGGATGGCTGTGAGTTCAAGGCCACCCTGAGACTACATAGTGAATTCCAGGTCAGCCTGGGCTAGAGCCAGACCCTATGTCAAAAAAACAAACAAAAAAAAGATCACACACACACATACCCCCACCATTGAAAAACAGTTTCCTCTGCAGCCAAATGTGTAACCTCTGCTTCCGGTCAGAGCTTAAACCTCTCAGAAAGACTTGATTTGACAATCCCAAGCTTTCCCTCCATCTGAGCCCTCAACCAGCACACGTGCAGTCTTGAGATCCATCCCCAGCACCACAAAGATGATAATCGTCTTCCCAGGCCCCTTCCATCCCGGATGTCCTATCTTCTTCACAATACTCACACTGGGAAGATACAGTGTAAGAAGCAGTTATAGTATGGTGGTGCACACCTGTAATCTCAGCACAAGGGAGGCTGAGTTAGGAGGATTGCTGAGTTTGAGGTCAGACTGAGCAACACAGTGAGTTAGTTCCCGGTCAGCTGGCTAGAATGAAAAAATAATTACGACATAGGAGGGGATGCAGGAGAGGGGTGGAAAGAGAGTCAATCAAAACTAAAGCTAGTAATGCATTGTAAAAAAGAGCTTAGCTGGGCGTGGTGGCGCACGCCTTTAATTCCAGCCTGGGCTAGAGTGAGACGTCTTTAGTCCCAGCACTTGAGAGGCAGACGTAGAAGGACCACCATGAACTAGAGAGACCCAACCTCAAAAAACCAAAAAATAGAATTTTGGCAGAAATATTTTGTGGAGTTGGATAATGTTGTCCCCAGAAGCCATAGATTATTAGAAAAAATTTCAGTGCCAGGCGTGGGATACCTTCCAGTGAGTTGTTGGCCAGGTCCCGATGAATCCAAAACATTACAGGTCATTGCCAAGGCTCTTGGGTGCCCACCAGAACTAGATGGTAAGACCCTATTGCTGAAGATTCCACATTCTTTTTTTAAAATTATTTTATTTATTCATTTTCAAGAAGAGAGGAAGAGAGGGAGAGAGGGAGAGAGGGAGAGAGAGAGAGAGAGAGAGAGAGAGAGAGAGAGAGAGAGAGAAAACCAGGACCACCACCTTGTGGGTCTGGCTTATGTGGGTCCTGGGGAATTGAACCCAGGGCCTTAGGCACTGGAGGCAAGTGCCTTAACCGCTGAGCCATCTCTCCAGCCCGATTCCACATTCTTGGGCTGAGGTCACTGAAAAAAAAAAAAAAATCAAGCTGGACCTGAGCTAGAAGCCTCCTCCCTGGTGACTAGCTGTCAAGATACTGGAAAGAGCTATGCAGCATGTTGACCAGCAGAGGACCCTGCAAACTTTACAGCTGGCCAGTTGGAGCTGGTGCAATGGTGGCAAGTCTGTTATGGGCACTGTAGTTATCTTCTTGATGCTGGCACAAAGCACCCAACCAAACCCAGCTTCTGGGAGGAAAGGGTTTAACAGTGTGGAAAAGTTTCATGCCAGTGGGTCCTGAGAACAGACTCAGATTCACAGTGACAACGGGCATTCCAGGCAAAAGGTACAGGTGGCCCCCTCACTTTCTTGGTGGCCTTAACACTTCTCCCACACATGCCCGCCCCGCATGTCTTAGGAGAACACAGGGAGGCCTATGACTTGAGCCCTCCACTACCAGTGCCTCAAGGTCAGAAACCAAGTTTTCCTTACATGCCTTCCCATGCCTAACCTGGCACAGAGGCTTCTGTCTAATGGCTGATGAAGTAACACCGAGCTCGGGCGTGTTTCCAAAATGCATACCGTTAGGTAGGACGAAAAGCAGATTCTACTCCTCACCACAGAGGGTTTATATTTAGATCTTTTCCAGGGGAGGCGTTGGGGCTTTCTTTTTCATAGTTTTTAACAAAGATATTTTGAGGACAAGACGTCAAAAACAAAAGCCCACCCTTAGGGCTGGAGAGATGGCTCAGCAGTTAAGGAGCCTGCCTGCAAAGCCTATCAACCTGGGTTTCATTACCCAGTACCTCCATAGAGCCAGAGGCACAAAGCAACACATGCATCTGGAGGTTGCAGCGGCTGGACGCCCTGGCATGCCCCATTCTCTGTCTCCTCTCTCTGCTTATAAGGCAAACTTCCAGGCACAAAATGGCCTTTATATTCATGACTTTGCAGTGCATGGTGACATTTACACATAATGGGAAGAAAAGATGATGACACAAACAAAACAGAGACAAATTGAGAGGGGGAAAAATATAGGGGAGGGAGGAGTGGATCATAATGGTTTATGGTCTATAATTATGGAAGCTCTCAATAAAAAATAAAAAGTTGGGCTGGAGAGATGGCTCAGTGGTTAAGGCACTTGCCTCCACTGCCTGAGGCCCCTAGTTCAATTCCCCAGAACCCACATAAGCCAGACCCACAAGGTGGTGGCTCTCGTGCGCTCTCTCTCTCTCTCTCTCTCTCTCTCTCTCTGTGTATCTCTCTGCTTATAAAATATTTTTTAAAAAAATAATAAAAAGTTTAAGAAAAAAAAAGCCTTTAGTCCCAGCACTTGGGAGGCAGAGGAGGATTGGCTATGAGACCACCCTGAGACTACATAGTGAATTCCAGGTCAGCCTGGGCTAGAGCAAGAACCTACTTCTGGGAGAAAAACAAAACAAAACAGGACAAACATGCCAACTGGCACAATAGTGGCATGTCTGTTATGGGGAACACCAAATGCTCTCTAATCGGACTGGAGGTCTGCTCCACTGGAAGAAATACACGCCTGGTACTGAAAACCTACTCAAAAGCCTGTGGCTGAGGAGTACTAACCAGGAGAGTAACACCTGCTGCTGCCTGGCTAAATGCATACATTCTGGCCATCCAACTGCCCTTTAAGAACTTTTTATGTTCACACCCATATATTAATGCTATCGTCATTTTGGGTTAGAGAAGCTTTTCTTTTCAGATGGTGACCACTGTGGTAACTCAAAAGTCACCGTAGTGCTTGAGAAGTGACAGTGAAATGTTCAGCACTGAGGCATCTCTTTCACACCCTCTGAGGCTCAGGCTCCATTGCAGAAGAGGTGGTAGAAGGGATGCAAAAGCCAGACACAAAATGGCCTTGATATTCATGACTTCACGACCTACACAAGACCTTCATAATAGGAGGAAAAGATGATGACGTCAAGAGAAGAGACTAAATGGAAAGAAGGAATTCTTTGGAGGGTGGATTTGAGAGGGGAGGAATGGGGGTGGGGAGGAATTATCATGGTTTATTGTCTATACTTATGGAAGCTGTCAAGCTAAAGGAGGGCCGGAGAGATGGCTCAGGGGTTAAAGGCACTTGTTTGCAAAGTGTAATGTCCTGGGTTCAATTCCCCAGTACTCATAGAAGCCAGATGCATAAAGTGGTGTCTGCATCTGGAGTTCATTTGCAGTGGCTAGAGGCCCTGGGGCACCTATACCCACTCAGTCTGCTGCCTTCTCTCTCTCTCTCTCTCTCTCTCTCTCTCAAATAAAAAAATATGGTTTTTTGGTTTCTCGGGGTAGGGTCTTGCTCTAGCCCAGACTGACCTGGAATTCACTCTGTAGTCTCAGGCTGGCCACGAACTCACGGTGATCCTCCTACCTCTGCCTCCTGAGTGCTGGATTAAAGGCGTGAGACACCATGCCCGGCTATAAAAATATTTTTAATAAATGTTTTATTTATTCATTTTCAAGCAGAGAGAGAGAGAGAGAGCACCAGGGCCACCACTTCGTGGGTCTGGCTTATGTGGGACCTGGGGAATTGAATCCGGGGCCTTAGGCACTGGAGGCAAGTGCCTTAACCACTGAGCCATCTCTCCAGCCCTATAAAAATATTTTTAAACATGGTTAAAAATAAAGGTGAGTAACGCCTATAAAAAGTATCAAGTCATGAGGCTACCTGATTGCCCTTGACAATGGGGTTGCCTCCTTATTTAAAAAGCTTCAAGCTGGGCATGGTGGCACACTCCATTAGTCCCAGCACCTGGGAGGCAGAGAGAGGTAGGAGGATCATCACTACATAGTGAATTCCAGGTCAGCCTGGGCTAGAGCAAGACCCTATGTCAAAAAACCAAAAAATCATAATATGAGTGAGGCAGTGGTCCCTCCATCCTTGTGCTGAGAAGGTAGGAGGCGTGATGCTGGTTCGAAAGCTTCTCCCTCCAGCAAGCTGTCTGATCTTGGGGAAGTTACTCAACCTGAGGCCATTTACCTAGTTTTACTGTTTGCTTGCTTGCTTGAGGGAAGGTCTCGCTCTAGTCCAGGCTGGGATTACAGACATGAGCTACCATGCCTAACTTACTTTTAAATTCTCTAACTGGAGCTGCTCTGTGGGAAGTGTGTAGACAGGCAGGCACGAGCCAGTCCAGGGCATGGCAGATGCCTCACCAATAACGACCAAGTGCCAGGGTCCCCGGTTAATGTTACCAAGAACAAAGTGCTAAAGCCTAGAAAATAGTTAATTACTACTCGCTTCTTCAGAACCTGATGAACAGAATAACTTTGCATTATTTCAATAGTAGTGGTGAGGAATGTCTGGTGTCAGACCTGTTGTTTAACTAGTTACAAGTCGCAGACTTGGAGGTGGGACTGTTAAAATATAACATCAGCCATCTAAACTGGACTTTATGAAGCTGTACAAATGAGACCTTTTGTACTGTGTCTTAAAGGCCAAACAGGACTGTCAGTGTAGCAGGTGACGGAAGGACAGAATAACCCTGTAACACCTCTACTACTTACGTATGTTAAAAGAGGGGAGGAGTGTAAGAGGCAGGAAAGATGACTATTAAAACCCACTCTTGTTTTTTATAATATGGGGAATTCTTTTTTTAATATTTTATTTATTCATTTTCAAGCAGAGAGAGAGAGAGGAGAGTGCACC
>PVHP010041449.1:0-15388 GCA_004024765.1 Zapus hudsonius | reverse complement strand
GCACTGAATAGGAATAGATTCTAGAGGTGTTAGGACACCGAGAATGGAATGAAAATACTGGTGGAATTTTATTGTTGTTATTGTTGCTGTTGTTTGAATGTGTGAGAAAGTGACTCTAACCACTGAACCATTTTTCTAGCCACTCAGTATTCTTTTAGATTGGCTCTATCTTGTGCAATTTTTCATCCCATTACTTTCAACCTTTCCAAAGTATCGCTTTAGTCTTTAGCTAGTTATATAGACTATATTTATACAGGTCAATATAAAACATTTTAAATTTTTATTGAAAAGACTTTTCCATGGTGGAGGGACTTGGGAGGGAGAAAAAAGGGGTGAGGGGAGGAGATTACAATCACAGTCAATAGTTTATAATTATGGAAGTTGTCAATGAAAGGGTTTTAGAATGTAAGATACATTTTTATAGTAACTGGTATAAGAGATATTTCTGATCCTATTTCTATGAAATATTATACTGTGTTTTCATTTGTTTTTTGAGGTAGGGTCTCATTCTAGTCCAGGCTGTGAAATTCACTATGTAGTCTCAGGGTGGACTCTAACTCACAGTTTTCCTTTAACCTCCGCTGCCTCCTCAGTGCTGGAACTAAAGATGTGTACCACCATGCCTGCCCAGGACCACTTCTGGGCTTTATTTTATACAAAGTTCCTCTGGTAGGCATGAAGGGTCAGCATTCTGCTTTAGTCATTATCTTTATAATGATGACATTACCTAAAACCCTTATTTACCTATTTCTTTTGATAGTCATTGCCTCTACTTAGTAAAAAATACTGTTCTATTTTGTTTTCTTTTTCACCTCTTATCTGTTTCCTATTTGTGTCAATATTATTAGCTTCATTGATATTTACATTGTATTTTAAATACACTTCAAATGATATGAATACACTTCTACTATTGTATTAAATACCCTTATACTTTAGTCTCGAAGGATTCTTTTGAGGTCTAGCTAATAGAGAAATTTTGTAATCAGTGAAATTAGTTTTCATTTTCTTCCTTCCTTCCTTCCCAATTTGAGTTATCCTGTATTATTTCTAACATAGTCGTATAGAATTGTTACATTCTTTTCTGTTGCCACAACCCTACATTGATTTATCTACAGATTACAAGGTTCCATTTCATCCAGAAAAAAATAAAAGCTCACTCAAAAAATTCCACATTAAGAACATGCCTGGTCAATGAATATCCTAACCTTTAAAGAATGAATCTTTGGGCCAGTAATATAAAAAGAGCAAGACACTTATAAGAGGGAAATAAGGCTAGCTGTGGAATTCTCCACAGCAACAGGAGGTGGAGGAGAGATATAAAAAACTCTAGGGAAGCAATTGTGAGCTAAGGATTTTTTTAATTCGACCATGTTTTCTCCAAGTATAAAGACTTCAGGTAAACAATACTGAACATGCAAGAAAACGAGAATTTTTTCCATGTTTGTCTCTGAAGGAAATGATTTGGAAAATTAATTTCCACCAACACATTAGCTGGAGAAATTTTAGCAAAACAATTTGTGGAGAGCACTGGATATATGTAACAGCATAATCATGACTCAAATAAATAAATAATCTTTATTTTAAGAAAGATATGTTACACATTAAAATAGAAATATACAGAAATTTTCAAAGATTAAAAATTTTAAAGCAACCTGAAACGATTACCTAAATAAATAATTGCAAAGTGATCAAGCCAATGTACTTATCTATATGCTTCTCCATTATCCTTATTGCTTTCTCTCTGTCTATCTCTTTTTTTTTTCGAGGTAGGGTCTCACTCTAGCCCAGGCTGACCTAGAATTCACTATGTAGTCTGAGGGTGGCCTAGATCTTACAGCAATCCTCCTACCTCTGCCTCCCAAGTGCTGGGATTAAAGGCGTGCGCCACCACACCAGGCTTCCTTATTGCTTTCTTTTAAGGGTTACCACTATACTGTACATTTTACTTTAAAGTATTTTTGTTATCATTTTATTTTATTGTTCATATTTATTATTAATAATTATATACATTATATGAGCAAGTCTTACGATGGCACCCCATTTACCCCTTCCTGTCCCCAACCCACTGTGGACCCTTCTTAGTTGGCTTGCTGGACCAGACCATGGTAGGGGTTATAGATTGTAGGAGATACAGCCAGTTTTTTTTTCCTTCTTTGTGTGTTGTTGCTGGGGGGAGGGGGTGATGGCTCTGGGTCTTCTTCCCACCATGGCTCTTACAATCTTTCTGCCCTGTTCTTCTGCTCAGATCCCTGAGTCATGGTGGGTGAGGTTTAGGCGTGCTTTACTGTTGAGGTCTTAAGAATCTCTGGATTTCTGCTTTAGATTGTGTTGGGTATCCTCAGTGTCTGTTTCCATTATTCTTTCACAGGTTATCTGACTTGCTGTGGAGGTAGGTCTCTTGCTCATCTCACCACTTCCTCAAAGGTTTTGTTTGGGCTCCATATCATAAGTTAGGGGTAGTTCATCTCCTGACTGGGTGATGAATTTTTTACTTTGCTTCTTTTCTTTCAAAAAAAAAATTGGGGGGCTGGCGAAATGGCCTGTAATGCCTAAGGACCCTGGTTCAGTTCTCCAGTACCCACGGAAAGCCAGAAGCAAAAGGTAGCACATATGTCTGGAGCTCATTTGCCATGTTTTAGAGAACCCTCAGTGGAATGAGGAACCTCTAACTGTTCTCTCTCTCTCTTTCTCTCTCTTTTCCTCTCTCTTCTCTCTCTCCCCATCTCTCTCTCCCTTCTCTCTTATAAATAAATAAATTTAATATCTTAAAAATGATTTTATTCCAAGGATGAGTAACCATGAGACGAGCTGATTTCTATCGTTTGGATGAGCACCTGAACAAACACGTTTATACAATTCATTTAGTCCTTGTGATCTAACTTTCCCAGATAGTTTCCATGTAGCACCCTGCCGTTTATTGGTTTATAGAAATAAACCCTTATTGGCTACATGTGCAAAATATATTCTGATTAATGAGGCCTTTGGATAAAAACAAATTTACAGTTTTAATTTAGGTTAATTTTTTGTAGCAAATGTTTTGGCACATTTCAGAAGTTATTTGTTTCTTTTAGGGGTGGTAAGAATAAAGACAGGGCCTCATGCATGAGGTGATTGCTTTGCTACTAAGAACTCTCCTCCACGTTAAGAAATCATTTCTTAGGTTAAAATCATACACATCTTCTATGTAATCTTCTAAGTTTTATAGAACTATACTTACACATGAAAGTCAGACTAGACTTTAAGTAGGAGTCAGTAGACTTCTTTTCACCATGGATAGTCAATCTCTCAGCTCCATTATAGAATATTCCTTTGTCTCCCCACTGGTTTACAAAACATTCCCTATCATAAAAACATATATCACACATGTTAGAGAACAAAAACACATTCTCTCTTCTGTTTTGCCAGACATCTATTTAACCCATGTCAGCATAAGGCTGCTCTGTGCTGGTGTAAACACATGTTTCCTACAAGGTGAAGCTCCTCAAGTTTTTCTTTTCTATCAGAATGCCATGGTGCTTTGTGTCTTTCTATCCCCTGCACATTTTAGCATTAGTATAGTGAATTGCTTATGAAGTCCAACCAAGCCTTTCATCACTTAGAATCTTTAAAACTCATTGTGTGAAAGGTTTGACCTCTTTGTGGTACCGAAGATGATCTTTCTTTCAGGATTTATGCAACTATTAAGGTTTCTTAAAATTACATTAGCTACGTTTTTCTAAATAAGCCTTTAAAATGCACTGGCTACTATAAACCCTCAAGTCCATTTTCATAGAAATTCTATAATGGCTAATCTCTGTAACTATGTAGATAAGTAACTTCTTTCCTTATATCAATGACCTTGTTAAATTGCATTATTGTCCTATTTCTAAAGTGTTTTTCCTCTTGTGCTTTTGTTTGGGAGTTAAATTTACATTGGGTTTTACATTTCCATGGTGACCAATTCCAAACTTAAAACATTATATATATATATATATATATATATATATGTGTGTGTGTGTGTGTGTGTGTGTGTGTGTGTGTGTGTCTTTCTAAATTAAATATGTATTCCTAAACTTAAAAATTATATATAAACCTGAAAGGATAGCACATGAATGATTGTTCCCAATCAAGGGCCTCGGTGGGGGAGAATATCCAGAGACATTGACCCCCAGCAACAACACACAAATGGGGGTGGAAACTGGCTACCTCTAGAACAATTCATAATACCCTACCCCATGGACTGATCCAGTATGCTCACTGAAAAGGATCTTTAGTGGATTGGGGACAGGGAGGTGTGAAATGGGGGTATCAATATAAGATTCTTTCATACAATGTATCTAATTATGGATAATTAATAAAGATATTTAAAAAGCAATAAATTTTAGGAAACTTGCTCTAATTCTTGCTCCAATAATTAAGGTTTATTAAGCAATCAGGTTCTATACATTAGTTGACAAATTTTAGAGCAAATAATTCACTTCATAGACCTGATTTGATTCTCTAAAATTAGATAGATTTAGACTAACTAAAACCAGATTATAAAATTTCAATTATTAATTAAGGCCAATAATGGGAAAATGTGCCCTGAGAAGAGGGCACAGTTTGTCATGAAGAAACCTGAGACCACGGTGCTTTCTCATAAGTGGTAACAAAATTGGTGCTCCCAAAAATCATACAAAGGAAATTAAAACACGTGTTTTGATGGCATAAATCAAGAACACATCTCAAAGAAAATAATTAGATCATCTCCCCAAGTTAGGAGATTGCCAAGATCTCACAGCCCTCTTACTTTGTGTGACTTTCAGGCCAATGTTTATTTTGCAAGAAATAAAGTAAGTCAGATTGAAAACCAGTGTGGGTTTACTAAAAGAAGGGAACTGGGCTGCAGAGATGGTTCAGCAGTTAAGGTACTTGTCAGCAAAGCCTAATGACTCAAGTTTGATTCCTCAGAACTCACATAAAGCCTGATGCACAAGGTGGTACATTTATCTGTATTTTATTTGCAGTGGCTGGAGGCCCTGACACACCCATTATCTGTCTCTCTGTTTTCTTTCTCTCTTTCTCTCTCTCTCTCTCTCTATCTCTATCTCTGCTTGCAAATAAATAAATAATTTAAACAATTAAACTACAAATATAAATCAACAAAAGAAGGGAAGAGAGATAGGCATCACATTCCTCGGGGCTGTATTAAAGCAAATGTGGAATAGGTATTCTGCAGCCTTGTCCAGAGGGCAAGTAACAAACTAGGTGTGCACATACCTTAGCTATGTACCTTGTAATAAGTGTGCATGAGTGACTGCAATTATCTTCAGCTGTGACTTTACCAGTCAATCGGGGAATTAAAAGGTTTCAGGAGGTTCTGCATGCTACAGAAATATAACTGAAACTAAAGAGCACTAATTAAAAGAATCAAAATTTGCCAGAATGATCAATCAATAAATAAAATCTAATATATAGCTAAATCAGTTCATGTCATTACGTAGCATTTTCGGGAAAAAATATGCATAATTCTTTTATGAAGGCAAAACTTAAAAAGATAAAAGAAACCCTTCACTATTAATATAGATGGATAAACTGAAGGTAAAGCTAGCATTTCCATAGACAGAATCCTAAAGGCCAAAGAAATGATTTAATATAATATAAAAATTCAAATACCACTGGAGAAGTTTTATTGAGCTTTTTAAGCTGACTTCTATAACTGAAAATGTGGCTAAAGACAACACTTATAAAATTTTGCATCAACCTCGCTGATAGTGAAACAGCCTCTGGTGGTGATATTTACTGGAAAAAAAAATAATGTTCTGGTTGCAGATTGTGTGTCTTTGTTCTCTAAAATCATGAGCAAGGAAGGCACCTCTTCAGCCAAAGTTTCAAATCCTTCCATATTCTTTGTACAAGTCAGTTCTGAAAGGCCAAAATCCACCCAGTCAAATTTTACCAGCAATGACCCCACTCTGGTATCAGTTTTACTATTGCAGTTAGCTTCCTATTGCCAACACAAAGCTCCCAAACAAAAGCAGCTCACTGGGCTCATTTTGCCTTACAAATTAGAGGGGAAGCTCACTGATGGCAGGGGAAACTGTGGCATGAGCAGAGGCTGGACATCACATCCTGGCCAACATCAAGCAGCTGAAGAATGTGTCAAGTATTGGAAAAGAAAGCTGGCTGCAACTCCCATAATAAGCCTGTAACCCAAAACACACTTCCTCCAGAAGCATCCAATTCCCAAATTGCTATCAGCAATTCAGAACATATGAGTTCCTGGGGGACACTGAATTCAAACCATCACGCTTAGAATTCATCCTGAAAAGACATGCTTTGCAAGCAAGTATTTTTTTTCTTAATTTGTAAGCAATTTAACCAGTCCCCTCCCCAGAGATAACAACAAACTGTGTACATTGTCTTAACCTAAGCTTTTGCTAACACAATGGGTAGGTGTTCAGACTCAAAGCTAGTTTCACCAAACAGTTTTTAAACTTTTGCTCCTAAAAATGGGTTACTTATTTTTTAAACATTTTAAAAGAATCATAATACAGCAGAACCAAACATATTTTGATCATCTTCTTATATTCCAATTAAAATATTCTCATTGTATTGGCTAGAAAGAGGGAGGAAATAGTGAATGTCTGGATGGCCAGCTTCATGCACAAGGGATGGGAGCATAAATGTGCCCCCATGTGTCAGCTTCCAGTGTCCCTCTCCAAGCTTCGATGATGCCTAGAGAAAGAAATCACAGCTAGGGTTTAGGAAGGATGTTCATGTATGAAGTCTGAGCACTTCACATACACCAAGCTTGCACAAAAGGCAGAAGAAAGATCTTTTTCACCAGTCATTGCCAGGGGCACTGGCAGAATTTGCTCAATGCTGGCAGGATCACCTGGACCCCTGACAAGTCCCACTCAATTAAGATTTTAGCTCCAAACACACGGAAGACAGCTTCCTAAACTGAGATACTGACAGTGTTGTGAAGATTTCTTCCATTGAGTCATAGTGAAATCAATGTCTGATCTCTTGGTGTACAGCACCCTGCATTTCATGATATGGAAGCCCAGCCTTGCTAAGTCACTGGAGGGAGGGCCAGTACTAAGCTTCAGCGATGATACAAGAAGTCGAGAGACTCTGAGAGATTAAAAAATTCTTATAGTGTGAGTAGTGTTATTATAGCACTCTGCTCAGGGCTCATCAAAGATAAATGAGGTTTGAAGAGTGAGTTTTTATGTTAAACTTAATAGACATTTTCTTTAAAAAGAAAAAAATGGCAAGGGAATGAAAAAGACATCAAAGCAATTTTCCTATAAATCTATACAAAAATGAATTTTCGAGTCAACTTTTCTGCTTTTATTACTTATGGTGTTTTTATTTATTAATTTTTTGGAAGCTGAAAGGGAATATAATTCAATGTCTTTCAAATTGCTTTGGAGAAATATAATAAATCCAATATATATGGAAAAGTTTATAGGGTTCTCTCTGTTTTTCAAATTACGAAACTCAGATATTCCTTTGATGTTAAGATTGTTTCTATATTTTTCTTTAAGGTTTTTCATACAGAGTTTACTGCATTTCACAGACGCTGAGGAATTTATAATTCTGAAGCCCAATGACAGGAGACACAGTTTCATACTTTAGCTACAAGAAGCTATTGTTTTTTCTAAACTGCTATTTCTAAAAATCCTCCTCAGAATGTTAAAATATACAAGAGCAGTTTCTCATTTCAACACCTGTGGCTGGGAATTCTGATGGGGAGCAGAAGGCGAGAGTGTCCATTAATACTGCAAGATCAGCCTCACAATGTGCTCCTTGCATTTGAAGTTACATTTTTATGATAAGTCTCTGGCTGTGTTTGTATTAGCTCTATTGAAAATCATCTTGAACCCAATTTTTATCTAGTAACTGCCTCTCAATACACATTATTCTTGAAACTGCTAGAGATTTGTTGCTGTGGCTCTCTAGGTTGGGTTATTAGCATACATGGGGTGGGAGAGTTGTTGGAATGCACTTGTGACAAAGTCAAAGTTAAGTTCAAAGCAGCTGGTTGAATCAGTATAAGCTTCCATTTCAAGACCAATGCTTTAAAACTTTAAAGTTCATCCTTCCAAAAACCAAACCCAGTTAATGGCGCTGACATAGCAGGGCCTCCGGTCATTGAACTAAGTTGACCATGGATTCCAATGATATTCTTTTTTGGTAGAGGACAACCTTTGATCCTAGATAAAAAATAATCTAATCTGAGAGGTTTGAATAAGAATCCTAATTCTTTCCTGACTATATACTGGGCCATTCTTACACAAATACTTCACCATGCATAAAATAAACCCCACACATAAAGCACATAACTGGTTGATGCTCCTTATCTGTTGACTCTGGAGGATGCTTTTGTACATACTAGAAGGACTGTGGGTCAAAGACAGAGAGTTTCCCATTTTCTTCATTTTCCTAAATAAAACTTGTCTTGCAGAATGGGAGGCAGAAATTCATAGACATTCATGAGAACATAGTAAAACCATATGCTTTACATTGGATACAAAATCATTAGCACAGCCAGGAAAACTTTGAATATATGTTAAGGAATTGAAAACAATTTACCCTTGGAAAGTGAGCTTCCTTTTTAGGTGCTGAACTGAGTTTGCAGCTGTCCAGTGACACTAATGCTTTGAAACCACCCTGAATTCAGAAGCCTTGTGTAGAGTTGGATAACATTCCTTTCCGATGGACTAAACTAGTGTTTCTCCATTCAGGTCCCACATTAGAATTACCTGGGGAGCCTGTGGCATAATTGGTCACTGTTAGAGAAGAGGGAAGTTTTGGAAGCTGACCATGTAATTCTATTATAAAAGACGAAAATAGTGCAGGTGGTTTTCACATTTTCACACTCAGATCTTGTATGCAGGCTCCCACTACCTCCACCACACAGAATAGCATCCATCCAAATGAAGCTTGTTTGTGTGTTTGTTTTTTCCAGAAGACACCAAAAGAAAATGATTGCATGAGGTCATGAAAATCTGCCAGGGAATAGTAAGATGTCCCCTTTTTATGTAATATCTAAATATAGAGCAGTGATATAAAACCCAATACACTAAAATAGATTACAACAATGTGTCATGTGTTTGGAGAGCTTTCTTCAAGACACTGTCCTCTGGGTGGCAGGAAAAATATTAAAATAAGTATTTAACATCTATTTAAGCTTAGCTTGACTCAATAATCAGAGTAGTTCTTTCATTGTGTCTTGAAAAACAATCTCAAGTTCACAAATGTGTGTCCCCATTCCAAACTTTTTTACACAAATACTTACCAAGGATGATATTACATGTGGCTTGTGAGACAAAGCTGGCAGTTCAGTGGGGTCATAGGAAGCCCCTGGCTCTCTACATCGGCCACTGCATACCTGTTCACTGATACCATGCTGATTGCCTCTGGTTAGAGAGTCTTATGGAGCTTTGGCCAGCTCTCTAATTTGACTTACATGTCTGGCATCCTCGCTTCCTTGCCAGACACATCCTCTACCCAAACCCAAGGGTTCATAATCCAACCCACCTCTGCCCAGTGCTGTAGCCCTCACTTCAGCCTGGCCACATATTTGAGATGGTGGCATTTCTTCCACGTCTTCGTCCCTTTTCTAGAAAAGATAATCATTTAATATTTTAGAGATGTCTTTAGTTGAAATAAAATTCAGTGACATCAGAGATGTGTGGAACTTGAAGGTGTCTGACTTCCTTTACTCTATGCTTTACACTTGCCTTCAGCATTCAGTTTCCCTCCTCCTCCTCCTCCTCCACCACCACCACCCTTTCCTCTCTCTCTCTCCTCTAGTCTCTCTTGTTTCATTTGTAAGAGTTTATCCTAATAGGTAAGGAAACTAGTTAAATAGGGTTGCCTCATTTTATTTTTGTATCCTATTTCACTTTCTTTTTTAATAGTTATTTTAGAGTGAGAGAGGAGAGAGAGAGAGAGAGAGAGAGAGAGAGAGAGAGAGAGAGAGAGAGAATGACCCTGTAAACACATCTAGATAGACTGAAAGACCACTTCATGAGTCAGCCTCACAGGGCCAATGAAAACTCCTTATTATTTACCTATTTAAAATCACCCCGGGGTGCAGACTCCAGCAGTAAGCATTAATTAGACGATACAAAAAGAACACAAAAGACCAAGAACAATTCACTTCAACAAAGATGCATTTTAAATATCTTTCACTTGCAGCCTAAAAATTAGTCTAAAATTTCATTTACCCCACCAGCAAAAACAGCAAGTGTCTTTTGTTCCACATGGTCTATTACCCATATTTTTTGTGTTCCTGGTCTATGCCCACATTCTCTAGCAGTAATATACAAATTCAGAGAGAACTATTTCCTTTGCATCCTCAAAGGGCTATAGGCAAAATGATTGACAAGGATAGCACATTACTTAACATTTGATTTTTCACAAATAAAAATCATGACGTATCATTTTGGATGTACGTCTATGTTTATATGTGCATAGGAATAGATAAATAGATATTTATATCTATAAAAGAATATACTTCATGTTCGAAGTTTGTAATCCTCGCAGAGTCATGCCATCAACTTATTTATATGCCAGTCTATCTATAGATCTTTAATCAAAACGAATTTTTGAAATTAGGATATGGCAATGTAGCAATCTCGGTGGGAACTCTTGATGTGTGCAAGACCTAAGTTCATTGCCAAGAAAATTTGCTTACAACTGACCACAAAATAACCACCACCAACACTATCAAATGCTCTTGGAGACTCGATGTGAAATTGTGCGTTGGAGGTCATGTCGTGTGTGTTCAGGGTGCAAAGAAACACGCTTTTATGACTGATTTTCATACCTGTGGCCTCTCTGATAATAAAAATCATGGGATATTTCTGAGACTTAGACTCACTTTTCTCCAAGTAAATTATATGTTTTTTTCACACAAATTCTAATGTATTAGAATTTAGTCATAAATGAGTAAGCATCATGCATGGCTCCCTAAACCAATTAATATGTCAGGTCTAATTTACTGTTAGACACATAATTTGAAATATTTGCAAAAGAGCTGCAAGAGAATTTAATTTCTGCAATTAGGCAGCTATTTCAGTAAATTTTGATATGCCATCAGAATGCTCATAACTAAAATATATTTTTTATATATTTTATCTCTTGTCTGCTTCACAGGGCTCTGCCTGGCCGAGACAAAAGGCAGTGCTGAGATGTCAGAGGTTCACAATCAAAGGTACTTGAAGGGCATGTAGCAGGGGCTTATGCCATTGATAAACTGAACTATCTAACCTGATCCTGTTGCAAAACCTCAGAATTTGAGGTTTCAAACATAGTAACATATTTTCTTTGGGTCTAAAATATTTTTCAACTATAATTAAAGCACATTTATTTTAATCCTATGGAATGAAATCTATAATTTTTGTACATTTCCTTAAAAAATTCTTCCCAATGTAAATAATCAAATTCTTTTCTATAACAATCATTTTAAGATCTTTAATGAGGAAAGTCTGAGTATACAGATGATGAAAATTGCAAAAAATATCTGGAAATATGTCTTTTATTTTTCTGTTTGTCTGCATGATTTCCTGAGAATGAATAGATACTAGTCACCTAAAGGTCAAATTTAAAGGTGAAAGAATGGATTATCTTGGGGGCTGGAGAGATGGCTTAGCGGTTGGGGTGCTTGCCTGCAAAGCAGAAGGACTGGAGTTCGATTCTCCAGTACCCACGTACAGCCAGATGAACAAGGTGGCCCATGTGTCTGGAGTTTGTTTGCAGTGGCTGGAGGCCCTGACGCGCCATTCTATCTGCCTCTTTCTCTCTCTTAAGTACATAAAATATTAAAAAAAAGAATGGATCATCTTATGAAAATATCTCTTTATTTTCCTATATTATCTATAACGGTCATGTTATTTCTTTTGGGTATAGCATAAAAGTATTATCTTAAAGTAAAATAATTGTTGATGAGATAAGAGCTAAACTATTTCTGGAATTTATTATCTATTATCTAGATAATGACCTACCATATATATAGTTATAAGATTTAATATACTTAATATATAACATATATAGTAATAAGATTTAATTACCTTTAGTCACATTCTAGGGTCTGAATGTATGGAACAGCAAAGATGTGCACAGCCATGCCTTGCATAACAGTATTTCAGTTAATTGCAGACAACATACACCACTATGATCCTATAATATGAAAAGGGAACTGAAATTTACTGTATAACAATGTTCCATGTTTCACCAGCCTAAGCCTCAGTCTTTATTTTTGCTATATTCCTTGATTTAATTAATAAATTGTGTGGTGTGACTGACCACCACCATCTAGGTTTGTGGATCACAATTAGCGATGTTTGCACAATGATGAAATTCCCAAAACACTCATTTCTCTGGATACATGCAACTATTGCTGACACAAAGCTGTTTTTTTTTTTCAGGGAAGTTAGAGAGGATTCATTGTATCCACCTGGAAATTTCCAGGTAGCTTGAATTGAGTCCCGAAATATATATCATGACCACACCCTCATAGGAGGATAGACTAATGGCAAAGGACTAAAAAGATATTAAAATAATTTTCCTGACTTTATGTATTTGCTTAGTGTCATCTAATTTAGCTCTTTACGTAAAAGAATAAATTACACATTGCATACGGTGATAAGGGACTTTGCTACTGTCCGTGGATTTCTTCACTTTGGTTCCAAAGTTTGTAGAGTTGTACAGATAAAGGAAAGGAACCAAAATCTTTTCTCCTTCATTTCTTGTTTACTCTTCCTCTTCCTCTTCCTCCTCCTCCTCTTATTTCAGCACAACTTATTCTTTTTTTCCATTTCCAAGTCCATAATTTCTTTACCAAACACACATACTTAGTATAATTTTATTTTCTGTGTTCCAAATATTAGTCTAGGAGCAAATTTAATTTATTATAAGAAAAGTAGAACAACACTGTGGGTTTGATTTACCTAAAAACCAAAAACACAAGACCTAAAACTGAAAGGTAATCCATATTCCAAAATATTCTTCAAACAGTGAACAAGCAGATAACTCCATGTAGCTTAATTTTTTTTTATTTCCCTGTTTCTGTTTTTTGCTGACAAACCTACATAGATGCAAACCATAGGATTCTCTAACACATTTCAAAGTTTCCATGATACAATGAGAAATATTTCCAGGTAAATACAATGAGCTCCTTCCTCTTCTCTTCCAGGTTTCTGAAAAAAATCCAGTTCAGGAATATAAATCTGGCTGGGTGCTTGACTCAGTGATCATCACCAAGGGCTTGACAGGGATACTCAATGCTAGCTGGCTATGCATGGGGAAGGGAGGCAGTCAGGTTGAGACTTCTGTGCTCCTTATTTTCTGAGTGAAGTTGACCTTGGACACTTAATTAATTACTCCAAGAACTAGCATGTGAAACAATGATCAGATATAATAAGAAATGAAAGCCACATGTGCTTTTCTACAGAAGATACACCATTAATGTCAATGCTATCTTGCATAGGCTGACCACACAGTGAATGTTTGTGATGGGTTTCTATTGGTTTCTTTGTACTATGTACATTTTACCAAGAATCACAGCAGCTTGCTCAAGAGCTGACCCCCCCCCCCAAAAGGAAGGGTCATTC
Organism: Zapus hudsonius; assembly: GCA_004024765.1. Lineage (NCBI taxonomy): Eukaryota > Metazoa > Chordata > Mammalia > Rodentia > Dipodidae > Zapus > Zapus hudsonius. Next base: position 1,799 of record PVHP010041449.1, on the reverse strand, counting down.
AGCAGCAGCAACCACACCAAGAAATGAAATTGTTGCAGGATGAGAAACATTTAGTAATCCAGTTAACTAGTGATAAAGGAAAACATGAGTTAAAAAATAAATCACATTTCTCATTAGTCTCCTTTCTCATCTGGGTTCATTATAAATTCCATCTGGAGAAACAAGTGACCTTTATCAACTTAGGTGGCTATTGAAGAGGAAAATCATCAAAGACAAGGGGCCATTATTTCTCCCAAGTACCCTCCTAGGTGTCCAGTAAAAACAAGTTAATTTCAAGGGAACTCCATTCTCCCGTCTGTCCATCTCCAAGTCTTGGAGTTGTGATTTGGCTTTGCTATTGTCTGAGGCCATATCCCATCATTATTATTATTTTTTTATTAATTTTATTGTACATAATGTGTTACATTGTTTAGTGGGCCAACAATGAGTTGTTATCCCTGATTCCTCATTGCTCCCTCCTCCCCATCCCCAGTCAGCTGGATATCCTCCTCCGTGGGCCATCTGGATCAGTCTTTGTGGTAGGGGACCAGTCTTCAGCCAGGTTCTCAGGACCCAAGTGTGTTGTTACTGAGGGTTTCCAAGTATCTGATATTCTCCCCCACCATGCCTCTGGCTCCAGGGTGTATCTCTTATCCATTTCAGGTCCATCTTTTCAACCATCGCTCCTCTGATCCACGTCAGCACTGTCTCTCACCTGCCATATAGTGAGATTTTTAACTCAGCTTCCTTTTCTTTAACAATAGCCGAGGTGATCATAACAGGCAACACAGAAGCTACTGTTCTCTTCTTTAAATTCTCCAATGGCTTTTCACATCTCCCAAAGTAAATGAATGAATACACTAGTAAGTTAGGCTTAGCCATACTGACACCTTTGCACAATGATTTCAGAACACAGCTAAGAATCTAAGAACATTTCAGTATGTGGCAGATCAAAACAGGAGGATCCCGAGCTCAAGGCCAGGACATGTTCCATAGAGAGACATAATCTTAAAAAAGAAAAAAATCCCAAATAAATACAATCTATAGCAAATTTCGAAACTGGTATACAGCTTCTTGGATAAGCAGAAGCAGCCATACTACCATTATGTGGAAAACTCCACCTGAAGCCCTTGTGCTCATCGCCATAAAGTTGGGAAGAAAAGGAAAGTGATTTTGTATTCTGTATTCTGGCATGTCAATCAGCAGAATTCCTTTGTTTCTTTTCTTTTTTTTAAAGAGAAATTTAGGGAAGTCTGGAACACTAATGCTACCACACAACATGCCACCATTATCTTCCTTGTCCGGGATGAGCTTTCTATAACCATAGTCCACAAATATGCCTAGAGCTTCCATCCAATAATTGTGGAAGTCTAGCAAGATTAAAGCCGTGTGTGTGTGTGTGTGTGTGTGTGTGTGTGTGTGTGTGTGTGTGTTTTCTCTTAACAATTTGCAGGCCTTACTGCTTCCTCTATAGTATCTTACTTCTGTCATTCTCACTCTCCCCTGAAAGTTCTGCTCACAGACATTCACATCTCACTTTTTTAAGAAGTGTGTCCAGGATCTATCAGATCAAACTTCTCAGTTTAATGCCATTTTTAAACATCTACTTTTCCATATGTCTTTTTCCTAAGGTTCAATCAGCAAAATGCATGATTGCATATGGATTATCTGAAAAATTTAGACATATTATATACTATATTTCGGAAGATCATCTTTCATAGATTCTTGGACATATATAATGTGTGGCAGGAAGGCTGGGGTGTTTTATCTTCCACAATGTAGTTATATACATTTTCAGTGTTTTTTGGTAGCTTTGATTT
>PVHP010041448.1:0-15418 GCA_004024765.1 Zapus hudsonius | reverse complement strand
TCTCTCTCTATGCTTTAAAATAAATAAATAAAAATATTACAAAAGAAACCTGAGAGGTGGGGGTGTGGAAGGACCCTCTGGTGGATGGTGAAAGTGTGAAGATCTGACTGTGCCAAAGAGAGGACCCCCACTCCAAGTGGAATCACCAAGAGTCGAAGACAATGGCCCAGGGAGTCAGTCAAAACCTTTAACCAGCAGAAAGGCCAAGGGTCACCTAAAGATGTCCCTCCTGGTCCCCGCCTCAATACACAGCAAGGAATGAATGGCAGATGTGATTGCTGATCACAGGTGACCTGGGCTGCCCAAGTGTGTCCGGTGTGATTACAGGGTGTCATCAGCAAAGGAGGCTCAGGGAGGACACATTGCTGGCTCAGGAGATGGAGGGGGCCAGGAGGCCAGGCCTGCAGCTTCCAAGGGGCTCTCTCCTGAGCTTCTGGGAGGATCTTGCCCTGTGTACCCCACTCTTTGGACTTCTGGTCTCTAGAACTATGAGACTTCAAATTCCCTTTCCTTATGCACTGTTTGTGACAACTGTCATGGTTCTGTAAAGAGCAAGGGACTTAGGAATGGTGGGTTCCATTAGAGATAAGGGGCGGGTCCTGTTCACCATGGGCTTTGCAAGGCAGTGGGCAAGAGAGCAGCATTTCAGGAGGGAAGCTGCAGAAAGTGGGGTTCAGAGTCTCATGGGGGGCAGAGAGGGGGACTGGAAGCGGACTTGAGAGCCCGATATGAACTCGGATAAAAGACAAACGAGTCCCTGGGGTGAAGCTATGAACCTTGGAGATGGGAGGCCAGAGGACCAGTGTCCCATTTCCTGGGTCTCAGAGGCCAACTCTGCCTTATCGGGGCCAAGGTAGGTGTCCCTGGGGAGACTTCGGGATGATCTCATGCCCTTGTAGCCCAGGCCAAGGGTCTGAGTGGGAGACCCCAGCAGTGCTCAGAAGTGGCTTGGGGGGATACATGAGCACGTGGTTTCTAGGCTGTCACTTCAGGTGACACTGCGCTGTGCCTGGCTCCTGTCCCTACCTCTGTCAGACATGATCCCCATCCCCAGGGAAGCCAAGTTTCACACTTGGCTTGTCCTTTTCTTTCCTCCCTGTCCCTAGGGAGCCATGGTCTTTAGAGCTTTCTTTAGCCAGGGAAGCTGGCTTTTGCCCGAGGCCACTGCTGTGTAATCAGAAATGAATCCCCAAGCCATATGTGAAAGAGGGAAGGTCTCTCTGGAGTCCTTTGTTTGGTTTTTAAAATGTATTAAATATCAGGAAGTCATTCATTTTGCCATGGCTCTCAGGGAAGCTGGGTGTGTTTCTTCACTCAGTTCCCAGTTGTTGAAGACCTACTGTGTGCTGAGCTTTGGGAATGTGGCCACAAGCCAAGATAAACACTGCTCTCCTTTCCCTCCTGAAAACCCTACAGAGAAGGATAGTCAGACAACGAAGCAGGCTTGCTTATCCAATAGGATTAGTTCCTGTGTGGGGGTATCTTGGGCTAGATCCCACCTGACACCTGGTAGTCTGGGAAGGAGGAGGAAAAAGCCACACCCATGGAATCAGGGTGCGCTGTGAACTGAGTAAAGAACAGAAGAAAAGCCATGTGGCCTGAGAAGATGGCTAGACATCTTGCCTGGAATCTAGATCCTTCTAAATGCAAAGGGCCACTGAGGGAGGGGGCATGTTACAGGGGGCATGGTGGGATCTGAGGTGACGTGATGCTCATCCTGTTTCTTGTGTGGGCAAGGTGGTGGGAGGCATCAGGGCACAGAGGGGGCCACCCTGCCATCCAGGCAGAAAATGAGTCAAGGCAGAAGGTAGGAGACATGACAGACTTTCGAGACAGACCCAGCTGGACTTGCTGATGGAGGAAGCAAGGCCGAGGGTGGGGGTCTGACAGGTTGTTGGCCGGGTAGCTGCTTAGATGGTGTCATAGACTGGGGGTGGGGGCTGGGAACTAGAAATTCTGGGGCACATTGACCAGAAATGGGTAGGAGCCTGTACAAAGTGGTCCTGGAAGTATGGCTCCATGGCTTTGGGAGTAGGGAGGCCCCTACGCTGAACGCCATGGATCTCCTCCGATGTTTGAACAGCAGAGATGGCAGGCAGAGGATCTGGGGGCAGGGCTTGCCAGTATGTCACAGAAGGCTCCTCCCGGGGCCAGGGATGTAATAAGTATGGCCCCTGGAAAATTTCTCATGGTCATCAAACATGAGAGTTTCAGAGCTCAGGGTTTTCAGTAAGCCAAGAATTCCTGGAGAACCCGGCACAGGCAAGAGAGCATCTCTTTGGAGGTCAGGCTGTGCTCACCAAACTGCTGAGTATCACCAGGACAGGGTGGGAGAGTTCAGAGAGCAGCCTATTGGGGAGAAAGTTTGGTCCGACCTCATTCATGGTTAGACCACAAAGGGTCATGAGGTTCACACACCTAAGTCCCCTCCGCCTCATCCCAGCTGTGGGCCTCATCAGGCAGAGCAAGCGGCTCCCCTTTCCGGTTATAAAGACTCAATCTGATCTCTCTGTAAGCTTCCTAGGAGTTTCTAGTCCCCAAGGGGCTACCTCAGAGTCTGCCACCCCCTTAAGTCTTCTTAGTCCTCACTGGTCACCAACCTGGCATTCTAGTTCCACTCCCTAGAGCAACACTGTACCCTCCTGTTGCATACAGCAAGGGACCTTTTCAGACTTGTAAACTCCTGGCAAAGTCACCCCAGTATGTCCCAGGGTGTATCTCCTCACTTCAGCACTTGAAAATTGGACAGATTTTTTTTCTAGCCAGAAAGCATTGTCACTCAAGCCTGTAACCCCAGCTGTGTGTGTGTGTGTATGTGTGTGTGTGTGTTGGGGGAGGGGGACAAAAAACAGGAGACTCGCTGGAGCTCGCTAGTCCTCGCTGGTCAGCCAGTCAGGACAACAAAATAGCAGCTCTGGGTTCAGTGAGAGACTCCATCTCAAGGGAACACACAGAGGAGCCATAAAGGAGGACACTGGACATTTTCCTCTGGCCTCCACACACAGGCTCATGGGGTGTGTACATCTACACACACACACACACACACACACACACACACACACTGTATACACCATGTTTACATGCACACGCCAGAATACGTAGTAATGCTTTCCACACCTCTCTTAGATGTTTTAGCTCTGGGAGGTGCAAAACCGTTTTGAGGAGGTAGGCAGCTAGAAAGTTCTGGAATTTAATGATAAAAGATGCCTCCTGTCCCATCCTCCAGCGTTGCTAAATGATCCTGTTGGCTCTCTCAGAAAGGCTCCCTCAGAAAGGCTCCCTCTTGTTTCCAAATGTTTGCGAAGCAGGCCTCAGGTCGATGACATGCCTCTAACCCTTCAGAGGCAGACAGATGTGTCCTTCAAAAAATATCCTTACTGAGCCCCAAATATATGCAGGCTGCTCCAGAGCCCCCCAGAGAAGTAAGCACACACCCAAGGAGCGGTTGCTTCAACTGTTTTATTGCTAAGCTATCATGATACAAGCCATATAAAAATACTTTACATATAGCAAAAATAAACTGCATGAAACTGGAGAGTAAAAACATTTTGCATAGGAATGTGATCTAGTCCAGCTCCTTGGACAGTTAGCATTTTCCAACCTCACGCCTTCCTGCTCCGCTCGAGTGACTTACAGCTGTTGAAGAATTGTTAACAACTCACTTTCTTCTCCCATCGGAAGGCTGCAGAGGTGACAGGGTGAGAGAGGTTTTCTGCCAAGAGGTCCAGAATGCTAGACCTGTGGTCCCACAGCCACGAATCAATGCTGAGGGCATCTGCTGTCATGGAAACAGGATCACCTGCTCCTGGTCCATCCAGCAGGGAGTTCACTGTCTTATTCTCATCTGTCCCCACCCGGGCTGCATGGAGACCGTGGTAAACCTTTTCCTCTCAGCTCCCAGGACCCCACTGCATCTTCAGAGGGGCCTGTTCAGGGAAGCACCTTTCTGCCCAGCACCAGTTTGTTGAGAAGCCAACTGAGTAAGCCAGTGATGGTGTCTGGATGGCAAGGCACTGTGAGACCAGGAAAGCTGGTCTGAGTGAACACTAAATTGCTGCTCTAGCACTTAGTGGGACCACAGGGAGACCCTCACTGTGCACTGGCTGCTTTGCTTCCACAAGGCTTGATGCCCAGCTTGGGAAGCTTCCGCACCTTCAGAAAATGAGCTCAGGAAGGGTTACGCCAGCCTGTCAGGAATGTCCCGACTACCAGTGCCTCTCGAAAAGGCCAGATGAACACAGTTGGTTAAATGACCCCCTGATGTCCTGGCAATTCTGAGCAAGTTGACATGAGAGTCTCTTTGGTTCATGGTGACAATCAGAGCACGTCCAGTCTGCCCATGTGCGACAGGGTGAACAGTGGTGGCCAAGGCTGGCTTGTGGTGATGGGTGACAACCAGTTAGTGGATGTAAACAAAAAGATGCAACAATGAGGTTTCTCAGTCCTCAGGAGGAACCAGCTGAATTCATTCACGGCTACAGCTCTCTTGGAAAAAGATGGCTGTCCTTTGGATGACATGAATGGGTCACCTGCATGGACTTCAATGTGGTCGGGTGTATCACCGTCAGCCTGTGGGTAGGATTCTGTTACACGAAGAACACTGCATTCCAGTAAAAGACAGGGTTCCATTGCAAGTCAAAATAACCTACTAGGACATTTATTTACAATATAATTCTCAGTGACAAAACCCAGGTTCAAAGCTGGAGGAAGTAAGAAAACATGCTTTCTTCTTCCACAGAGCCCCCTTCCTGGTATCCTGAGGGCCTTTTAGAGCGGTGACTGACAGGATTAGAAGTGGGTTTTTTTTTCCTGGAATGATGAATGAAAAATTTCAAGAATACATCATTTCTTTTTCAACATAGGTAGAGACATTAAAAAAATATTTCTGACCACTTATAAATATTTTCTAATTCAAAACAGGGGTGCAATATTTTGAGGGCAGAAAAAAAGCATAAAAATACAGGTAAGAAAATAAAGTTTAATAACGTACTGATTTGGGTTGCTATATATATTACCAAGCAGCAGGGTTTTGTACAATATGGGAAGACTTAGGATCTTTGGACATAAACTACATTCAGCGACATTGGCATCTCTCAGGATGCTACGTGTCTCTTCTGTAATGTAGGAGGACAAACTTCAGTGACATCCTTCGGATGCATGCACAACTCGCCCATCATGACTGTCCAGACATCTTTACTTCCTCATTCTCTTAGAAGATCAGACTGCCTCTTCCCTTACCGGAAATGGTTCATGAGCAATGAATTACTCCTCGCCAAATTTCCTGCTGGCATTTGTAACGGACCGAACTTTCTCAGTTAGCTGACAGTTCCTGACACACTTTCTCTGACCTGTCTGTCTCAAAACAAATACTTTCCTTGGCTATTTGGTATAGTTGTTGATCAAAGTGTTTCCTAGACTTTCCAGTTAAAATGTTGTAGAAAAGGAGAGGGGGTTATCTGTGCATTGTACACGTGCACACGTGCACCTAAGGGTGCAGGAGCTGAGCTGCTGGGAAGCCCTCTGCTAACATGGTTAAGATGAATGAAGAATGCATTTGCCCATTTTCTCCCCTTGGGCCATGAAGCTGGTCAGCTTTGCTCCAATAGCAACAAGGCACTTGGTTAGAACATTCAGGAAAGGCCCCAGTTCCCTCCAGTGGAAAAAAGGGGGGGGGGGGCTTCCAGCCAGAGCAAGTAAGAACAGGTAGCTCACCAAACCCTCAACACTCTTCCCTGGAGAGGTCAGTATTGTTTGAGAGAAATCTTGCGGTAAAGTTTCTTTATGGAGGAGGAAGTCTCTAGTATCGAAGAGGTTCCGTGGTAGCACTCAGCTGCTTACTGGCATTCTGTGTGTTTAAAAAAAGGATTCTGCTTAGGCCTGGCCTTGGGTGAGTGGAGGAAAAGTTCAGCGCTGTGAGGGAAAAGAAATGCCAGGTATGGATAACAAAGCAATATGCCTTTTCATGCCCAGGCTGTGCTCTCTGATCTTCTATCTGAAGGGCTTGCTTTGGTATGTGTAGTAAACGCATGCAGAAACGCACCTGCCAGTATCTTATTATAAGGGCTTTGTTTGCAAAGAAGGAAGGGAAGAAGGAAGGCAGGCAGACAGGCATCAAGGACCAGAGAGAACCACTAACTGAGCTGGTCCAAGGGAAGGATCAGCAAGGAGGCAACCATAGGATCTCAAGGGACACCAGTCTGCCTCCCTTGGATCTGTCACTCATGCAGACAGAGCTCTGAGGCCAGCATGAGCTTTCAATGGTTTGGGGTAAAATAAAATCATCTTTGGGATCTAAGCCTTTCTTGTTTGATATTTAGGGCAGAAGGGGAATTTGGCCTTTTTGCTCTATTTGGGTGGAGATCTACTTACAGAAGCACTAGGGTGGTTGAACAAAAGTACCTGCACGGGGTTTTGTTTGTTTGGTTCCAGTTGCTTGAGCCCTCTGGAGGTAACCTCCCAGTCAATGCCAGGCTGGAAGTCCTCCTTACCTCCTCAGGGGAGGAGGATGGGGCTGGGAGGAGGGATAAGAGGAAGGCAGGGGGAGGAGCCTTGGGAAGCAGTGAGTGCAGAAAATGTAGCATGGTGGGTACACTCAGCAGCCTGGGTCAGCTCCCCAAGTCCTGGGCACTGTGGAAGTTCCGGTGCAGGCAGCTGGGGGAGAGAGTAGCCGGCCAAGAAGGCTTGGCCCGCAGCCTCCTTGGCCAGCTCTTTGAAGCAGAGAAAATACTAAAACAGAAGTTAACAAACATATACACGTGTCATAACTTAACACCAAGAAGCTTGTATAGGTCCTCTTGTCTGGACAAGGCAGTTTGGCTTTGGAAGGAGGAAATTCCAAAATAAAGCTTTAGCTGGTGCCCAGCTAGGGCATGGACGATAGTCTACCTTCCGTCCCTATGAAGATCTAGGTGTCTTTAGCTGTAAGCCGGCTCTTGGCCCGCATTCTTTTGGTTGTTGTTTGAGAACCCTTCTTCAAGAGGGAGAGGAGTCATTTCTGCGAGCCAGAAAAATGAACGCAAGGGTTGGGGTCCAATCCAGCACTCCCATTTCTGTCCCTCATCCGAGCCCCCAGGGCTCAGCGAAGTTCATATCCTGTTGCGTTTGGGATGCAGCTTTGGGTAGCAGACACTTGCTGTTCCATGGGAATCAGCTGGAATGTGCTTTGGAGAGGCAGAAGGCTCCCACACCGAGCGGGCGCTGTGCCCACACATACTGTTCCAGCCAGAGATGGCAGAAGGGCCGGAAGGGGAGAGTCCAGGGCCCAAGGTGGAAGGCATCTTGCTAGAATGGCGGCTTCTATGTCTGGTTTCTGGCAGGAGGGCCTGAAAACTCCTTCCTGATAATTTCATTGACTAGAAAAAAGAGAAAGAGAAGAGGGTGTGTGAAGGCACTGAAACACATGTCCAATGAACTTTCTAGAACCCTGGTTCAGCTGCTTTCTGATACATAGTTTTCTTTCTCGTGTTGTACATTTAACAAGTGTCATTTGAAAGTAAAGCAGAGGAAAAAAATATTCAAAGCTTAAGGAAAGAAGGCAGAGCTCTTAGAAGGCAGAAGTCCAGAGCAAGTACTTTTCATATGACAATTTTTAATGTAGGAAATGGCCTCCTGGGTCATCGCCTCTCCCCCAGCGGGATACTTTGTGCCACAGATCTGGGAGTGAAAACTGAAGTAACTGTCTTGGCTCTCTGTGACTCTCTCTCCCCTTCTGTCTTTTAGTTTTTGAGGCGCTCTGTCTACCAAACTCTCTGTGATGATATGTCCACAGAGCGCCTAGCATGGGTTCATGTCTGATGAAAACCCAGGGGCCCTTGGAAAGCCATCAAGGGAGACCTTCACAGTCAGAAGAACATGGCCACACACTGAAGCCAAATACCTATTTCTTTTAGCACAATGGATGACTTTCCACCTGCTGTTCAAGGAAGATGTTTTGAGACTTCCGAAGTGCAAGGTACATCTGGTCACTTTTCCTGGTATTTACATGTAGAGTTCTCTTGGCTATGATGCCAGCCCCTGGCATGGAGAAGCTAGCTTGCCTCACCTCTGCCACCTGTGTAGCTCATGCAAGGTGCCAGTTACTGGCCTGAGGCAGGTATATCCTGGAACAGCGGGTTTTGCTACAGGCTTCCTTCGGCACCCCTGGGAACCAGCTGCTGTCAGTGCTGGCCCGCACTGGAGGCTTCAGAGACTGTCCGCGAGACGGACGTGCGTATTTGGTGGGGTTTTGCCCTCTGGTGCTGGCATGGAAAGGGAGAGGAAGAGACCCCTCTGAGAGGTTTTTGTTTTCTGATGTGCCAGAGATGGGTAATCAGGCTGCCCACGCCTTCCCTGCTCAAGCTAGGTTTGAGGTTTGGGGTGTATTTCCCTGGAACCCTCTCATCTGGATGAGTCTACAACCCTGTGCCAACAGGTATAGGGAATATGCACAGCTTCACAGAGCAGACTAAAGCAAGCTTGTCTCTTAGCCCCTTCCCCCTCACCACCACCTTAACTGGCTAGGCAACTTGGCTGCCATGTGCCTCAGTTTCCCTATCTGTAAAGTGGGAATCAGCAGAGAGTTCTTTTTGAGGTTGCCATGAGGGTGCTAAACATGAATAATTACACACAGCCCGCCTGTGCCTGGTGAATGGTGCCTGACAGCCGTCAGCCATGATGGTTAATGGCATAGTAGTGTAAACTTGGCTCTTTTGCACCAATGGACTTCGTTTTGTATGAGGTCAGGTGCAGCTCACTGTCACTGAGGTTCATGCTGACAGACAGTGCAAGGTTAGAGTTCAGGTTTGGGAGCTGGATAGCCAGGGTCAGACCCCATGTCTGCTGCCCTTGACTGTGACTCTTGCCTTGGTGACATAACAGTTTCTCTAACTGTGTCCAAAAATATGACTATCTCTTAGGGCTGTGGAGCTTGAGCAAGATAAAGCAAGGGAATCACCATAATGTCCACTGCACAGCGGGACTTAGAATGGGTTACTGTATGTTGATGGACATGTGCACCTCTGAGGTTGGAAGGGGCTCTGTTACTAGGGGCTGGAAGGGAGGGGGAGAGGGTAACTCATATAGTCAGATACTTGGCACTATGTGGTAGGTACACACTGTGTCCCCAGTACCAGGTGACTCCCAGAAACTGAGAGAAATATGCCAGTCCCAGCCCCGACTCTGCCCACCCCCCTCCAGGGCCCAACAATCCACTGTGCAGATGGAGGATGGAGTGGAGGCTTCGTGCCCGGGGAGGGGCCAGGCAGCTTGACACAGAGCTTTTCAAAGCCCGGACTCTGAAGGCCTTCCTGTTTTCTCAGCCTCGGAAATGAGAGGAGTCGATCCTTCATGGAAGTGTTCCATAGCCAGGGCCTCCTAAGAATAGCCAGTAGGCAGAGCTGAGGGCACGGAGGAGCCTCCCGAAGAGTCGGATCCCTCTTCAGAGTGAGGGGCCTTCCTCACTCTACCCCTCAACTTGCTTCCACTTGCCTGTAGTCAAAGCTCCCGCTCTGGGCCCAGTCTTCACCTCCTGTCTGCGATGTCTGCAGTCCCCCTCAGGACCCTGTGATCTGTCCCTGCTCCTCCTGCACCTCTGCAGCCCACTGCCCCGCACCTGCTCCATTCACAGCTCCTGCCACCTCCAAGTCTCTGGCCTCCATGGGTTCACACAGTCTCAGGGTTCAGACACACCCTCCTGGCAGCCTTTACCCAGCCTTCCTGGCATCCGGCTATCCTGTGTGTGCTCGTGTGGCCTGCTGCATCCTGTGCCCTGGGAAATGGGTGTCACAGAGCTTTCTAAAGTCACCTCAGGCCCCACCGTCAGAGCTGGTACGGCCCCCAGGGAGGACTCAGATGACGGAGCCTAACCTACCCGTTTTTCCAATGGTTTGAGCTCCTGTTCCACCTGCCTCTTGTCACCCTGAGTCACAGGCAGCTTCTCATGCAGCCTTGTCCCTTGTCCAAGTCTAACTTCCCTCCTGCCTTGGTTCCAAGGCCACCTTTTCCAGGAAGCCACCTCCTACTCCTGCCCACACTCCTTCCAGGAGCCAGTGTGGAATTATCAGCTCCCCACTATCCCAAGGAAAGGGCCATGCATGCAGTAGGTGCTTAATGCATGCACGGTCATCCCAACATGCTCGGTTTAGGGGAGCTGCTTTTCCTCTGTCATTTGATTGACAAGTGGATGTCTGTCTATTACTGAGCCACACATATCAGAGGGAGGTGAGCCAAACAACATGGTGCAGGGCCAGGGGACATTTAATTCTCATGTCATCCTAATGACACAGTATCTTGCTGACAAATGGGCGGAAGAGATAGGCAGCCTCTGCCATCATAGGCAAAGGGGACTGGGGTTTGGATCCACTATCATACTGACCCGCTCACTCCAGCAAGCCAGAACCTGGTGTGAAGTCTGGGATTTACCCTCTTGCTTCTGGGGCCTTTACTGTCTTCTGTAATGGTCAGCCAGAGGCAGGTGACCTCTGAGTTAACAGTGGACTAAGGTCAAGGCAGGTGATCTGCTTGAGACAGCTCCACCTTCTCAGGACAGGATGAGGGAGCAGGGGGTCAGTCCGCTATGCACACCTGACCCCCTTCATCCTAACCGGGAGGCGCTACAGTGACAGGACTGAGGGCAGACATGTCTGTGACCTTAGGATGACTCTAAACCTGACCTCTAAGGCTACCACCAGAAAACAAAAGATGGACAGACTTGAAGTGTATCAAAACTACAGTGTAAATTTTCATCAGATATGACATGTAGACAGTGATATGCTACAATCCAGTAAGAACAGACATGTAATGACAATGGCTGCAGACCTACAGAAAAGGTTATGCTGGGGCTCAGAGGCCTTGCTGCCAAGAGCTGGGGAATGTTTTCAGCTTTGAGGGTGCTATGGCTTTGTTCTCAACTATTAAAGTAGCCATAAGCAACGGATAAACAAATGAGCATAAATGTGTTCCAATAAAACTTTATTTACAAAACAAGCTAGGGGCCAGATTGGGCCCCAGCACTATCGTAAATACCAATGGCAAAGAGAAAAAAATATAATAGGGTATTTTCTTTGTCTATTTTGGGGTACAACAATATGGAAAAACCAGAGCCTCAACTAGTAGCAAGAAATGATTTTCTGGGGTGGTTTAGTCAATTTCTAAAAGCAGGAACTGATTTCTGCTGCATCCCACTCTGGCCTGGGCACTGGCTGGAAGGTTTGGGCACAACATGCCAACTTCCTGTTTTTAACAGAACACCAGGCTCTCCAACTCCAGCCTGCAGAAGATTGACTGCAGATGGAGAGCCGCTCCCATCCACCATAGGTGCAGGCTAGGGAGCCTCTGTCCCCGGAACTGCCCACTCTGGAACTTTCTCCCTGGACTGTATCCTCACAGAGCCTCCCTCCCCCAGCTAGCACCAACTCAGCTTCAGCCAAGGCAGATCAAGCAATGGGAGCCAGGTGAGGGCCGCTGAGCACTATGGGAAAATCCCTGCTCTCATCTCAGGTCACTGGCCATGGCAATACATTAGCTGCCTATTAATGTTGTCAACCGACAGAGGGAGAGGCCAAAACCTGGGAGGGTTCCAGACGGGGCACTTCCTGTATAGCTGCCTAGGACTTCTTCCCTCCCAGTCAGAACCTCCATTCCTGGTGGACAGCAGGACACTGTCTAAACGCTGCAAGGGAAGACAAAGCTGCACCTGTCCCCGCAGGATGCTCCTGGCATGGGGTGATGGGGTCCCCCCAATAGCATGCAGATCCTCAGGACCTAACCCCCTCCTCCCCACCCCAACCTCACAGACTGAGAATGTCCAGGCTGCCCACTTTGGAGTGGGGTGCCCAGCCCCTAAGAGTGGGAAGTGGTGTTGGTGGGGATGGCTGGCAAAGGGAGAGGAGAGGGCCTTCGGCTTACGCCATTTTGAAGCACCCAGCTGGCAAACCAAAGGAGAAGAAGACGACAATTACCTTTAACTTTGATTTCTTGGATCAAAGATCACAGTCATTCTGTTTCATAATATGTTTTGTATCCAGCTAAGGTGTGTGTCTATCAGCTCTGAAAAAGACGTGCAAAATCATTTTTTGAGAAGAAAAAAAAATTCACCTTTGCTCTCTTTAGGCTTCTAACTGGTCTCTCTTCCAGCCACTCAGACCCAGGAGAAAACTCTAACCTTGCCTGTGATTTAAACCCAAATTCTGCATCATCTTTTGTTGCCAGAATTAACCCAATAACCCGGATGTTTGTCACTGAGCTGAGGGACTTAATGCATAGAACTGGGGGGGGGGGGTGTCTCGGGTCAGAGGGATTCAGCAAGACTATGGGGCTGTGTGTTTTTAAAGCAAGACCAAAGACCTCTATTGTAGAGTTTTTCTGGCCAGATAACGAGGTAAAATAAAGGTGGCTTCCACGTGAGCCTAAAGAAAGTCAGAATCCCAACAGGGAGTTACTGCAACATCCCTTACTCCCAAGAGGACCTCAGCATGGGAACAGTTTAGCCATCCAGGGGAAACACACCCTTTTCTTAACTGTGCGCCTGGTACCTGCACCTGCACACCTGAGCTGTGTGTGTACCTGCTAGAAAGGATGAAAATAAGCCACTCCCATTAGCAAGCCCTTGGTAACTCCCGCCTCCACTCAGGTATGTCCCAGAACACATCCTGAAACCAAGGGAAGATGGGCAGGTCACATCCGGACTGGTTTTGGGTGCATGTGCAGTGGGACAAACTGCTCTTTGAGAGAACTTTCTGGAAGGAACCCCTATTTACCATCTTATGCATATGCATGATTTGGCATCAGTATGATTAAAATCAGACACAGCATGGAAAGGGATATGTGCAATACAAAGACGTTTATATAATATATGGTGGTTTGACTCTAAAATGTCCCCCATGGACTTGTGGATTTGAACACTTGGTCCCCAGCAGGTGGTGCTATTTGGGAAGGTGTGGACCCTTTAGGAGGTGCACCCTTGCCAGGAGTGTGTCCCTGGGGGTGGGACCCCAGGTGCTATGGTCCAGCCCCTCTTGCTGGTCTCTCTACTTCCTCTCTGTTGATGTGACCAAGTGATGCCAGCTTCCTGCCCGTGCCATGCTTTCCACACCATGATGGACTTGACCCTCTGGAACTGAGTCTGAACAGTTGCTCCTGGTTGGGTGTTCTGTCCCAGCAATGACATAACCCAAACCTGTCAATCAAAAGAGCTTCCTATACTACATCGCTTAGCAACCAACTCCTTCTCCTGGACCCGGGGCTCTGGTTCTCCTGGCTTCCTGCTCCTTCACTCTACCTGTGCGCTTTCTTCCAGGTTTCAAACACAATGCCAAGAGCCAGACCGAGACCACCAGAAACACCAAGGCTGTGCGATTTGTGTGTTTGTTTGTTTTCCATGAAAAAGTTACACTTTTCAGAGCCTCTTGCCCCTCAGAGCAAGGAAGGCTTCTGAGAAGAATGAGGTCCTAGTCGTCGCTTCATAAGCTTGCCTTCCATGTTTTCTCTTTCATTTTAAATGACAAGAAAGCCCTCATCTTCCCCTGCCCCTCTAACGGGTCCCATGTAAGGCCCCAGACCCACTTTAAATGCCTGACTTAGAAATGGATTCTGAGTTCTTTCTCTCCTTTTGCAATGGAGCTGAGCCCAGGATTGGCAGTGAACTTGAAAGCACCCCCATGGAGGGATGGAGACTCCCTGATATGACTTCCTCGAGGGAGAGGACACTCAAGCAGGGCTCTTTTTAGCACCTACAGTCCTGAATCCCCAACACTGGGGTCAACCCAGGCTGAAGCCCAGGGTGAGAGGAAGGCTTCTCCTATCTTCCTCAGTGGAGCGCTTTGCTGGCCTTTCCTGAGACTCCATGCCCTCTCCACCCTCCCAGGTGCAGGTGGTCCCAGGCAGTGCCCTGGATGTTCTTCCCTCGGGCCTTAAAGCTTTGTGGGCACATTAGCATTCACAGTCCACTGGGCATCTTGAGCTTAGCATAACCAAAACCAGCTCCTGGACCTACTATCCCCCTCTCCAAAATACCCCCCAAGTACCCCCACTCCCCTCCACCCGTTCCCACAGTAGACTGTTGATTTTTTTTTTAACAGGGCCTCATGTAGCTGAGGCTGACCATGAACTTCTGATTCTCCTGCCTCTGGTTTATGTGGTGTTGGGGATGGAGCCCAGGGCTTCTGGAACTCTATGCAAGCACTCTACCAGCTAAGCCACATCCCCAGCCCTTGCCCAACCTCTAGGACACACCGTTCCAGTCTCCTCCTGGTTGTTCAGCTTGCGTGGGCCCTTGCTCCCAGCTCACATTCCATATCTACACAAATGTTTCTAGATCTTTCCTTGTGTTCAACTGCCAACTTCCACTGCCACCACCTGGCCTTGGCCTCCAGGCTGTTTCTGCTCCACAGCAGGGTGGCGCTGTTGGAGCTGTGGCAAACACACCACTCCCCTTCTGGCTCCATCCTGGCTCCCAAGTGCCCCAGGGCTGAAAGGGGGTCACTTTGTTCCCATCAGAAAACACCGAAACCAAAGCCCTGTGGCCGAGTGTCAGGCTGCCTCTTGCGGAGCCTCAGTTTCTCCAGCCAAGAAATAGGGAGAACACCCCTGTGGTCTAAGACGTGTGAATGGCATGTGCTAATTAATGCTGTGATGGGATCCCTTAATGAAGAAAAACACAGACCCATCCAGTAACTGAGACTACCATTCTGTCTTCCAACGCGTTTAAACAGGAAGCAGGCTTCACTGGCCCCTTTAGAGTTCCGGGCAGCAGCTGAGAATGTGCAGAGCGACTTGGAGAGACATTCCATAGCTCTACGCTGCCATCCCCAGGTCCTCTCAGAGCCACAGGGGACCTCTGATCTTAGACTCACTGCCCCATTTGGGGTGGGTCTCTCATTATCACATTGGGTTTCTGTCACCTTTGGCCACCAGTGCTGAGGATTTTATAAAATCACTTCAATTGCAGCTTGGAGGTGGCTCAGATTCATGGAATCATGTAAACGCAGAGGTCAGTCCCCTGACTCAGGCACCTGTCATCTGGACAAGTTACACGGTGCCTTCCTGAATTCTGGGGTCACAGGCACACAGGCTTAGATGGGCTGGGCTGGGGGTGGCAGGAAGAGCTATGTGTACGTGGGTAACAGAGCCATGGGAAATAGATGAGTCTGAGGCCAGCTCAGATGTCTGTATATCCTGGCAAGAAAGGCCTTGCCACCTTTCCTGCCATTGGCTGCCCTCCAGGAAGAAGGGGACCTCTTCCTGGACCCTCTGTGTAAAGTCATGATGTGAGCTGAGTGTGCCCCTGTTCTCCAGTTCAGTGTCTAGAGCACACACAGCTAAGTGACTGACACCTCTCCTGTCAACCGAGCAACCACAGGGCTTCTCCAGCTGCCATCGAGAGCAGTGTCGCCCCGCCATGGGCTCGCGATGCCAAGTCCCAAGGGCTTTAAAACCAACAGAG
>PVHP010041447.1:0-15437 GCA_004024765.1 Zapus hudsonius | reverse complement strand
GCTCACAGCAGTGGTGAGGGGTGCTCACAGGAGCTTGGGTGAGGGTTAGGGTTACATAACACAGGAGTGTGGGAGTCTTGTAACTTTCTGAGCTTCCTGAGTCTTGTAATTCACATTGGCTTCCTGTGTGAGCCTTTCTCCTCCCTGGGAGGGAAATGTTTAAATTCAGAGGAAAGAGGTGTACAACAGTGAGGTCTGCTATAGGTGACCCTGAGGGAAATGGTGTTTCCTTCCTGCTAAGAGCTGCCTCTGTGCTTGAGCTCAGACTAGTCACCCCACATTGGTTTCTTCCTGGAGAGGCACTAGCGGGGTTCAGACAGACTCTGCTTACAGGAAACCAATGCTTGATGTCAAATACAACAGGGAGACCTTAGAAAGTAGAGGAGACCTCGGCCCAAAGCCAGCCAAGTTCAGGGAGACACTGGATGGCCAGCTGTGTGACTCCAGAGGGTGGCTGGGTTTTTAGCTTTCATTGCATTTTCTTCCTAAAAGTAAAGCGACAAGGAGCCACACTCTTCCACGGGACAGTTCTACTCTACATCGGGGAGCGTCCAGCAAGGACAGCAGGACTTGCAGGAGGATCGATGGGTCACCGGGGTCTGGTTTGTGCTCAGTGTCATGTGTGTCTCCCCAGGCACCTGCCCTGGAGGCCCACCATGATGTCAGACACAAGCCTGGAGCTCTCATGTTGAAGAAGAGGCTCTCTCCCTATCCTTCCTGGGAAACTGGGGTGACAGTTCAAGGTCTTGGCTTCAGGGGAGAATAAAGAAAGTGTCAACGTTCAAACCTAGATCTGTCACTTGCCCACAAAGTGGGACTTGCCATCTGTAGAAACCAACCCTCTCGGAAGCCTCCCTCCCACAGCCTCTTCTTGGTGTGCAGGCCGGTGAAGCACACCCTTGTGTTCTGATATTTAAAAACGTATCTTCACGCTCTGCAGTATTTCTCTTTCAGGCTTTCTCAGAATTAATTTGAAAAAAAAATATTACCCAATCTCTCATAACAATATTGCAGAAAACCCAAAGTGATTCATTTCATGGTTAATTTAGTTTGTAATTATAGATCTGTTGGTAAACAGTGCCATAATATTTTTTCATTTTGCTGCTATACGCTGTTTGTACTCTGACGGTCTCACTCTGGAGTGATGGCAACTCAAGGAAGACTCCCTAAGTGTGTTAATTCAAATAAAATTATCTGCGCTGCACATGTGCACACTTACGATGCTTATATGGAAGCTCATCTTCCAGGAAGGTTTTTTTTTTTTTTTGTCTTACAAGAGGGAAGAAAATGCATATAATCTGTTTTTTAGTTTTAATTAAAAATGCAAGTTAAAGAGCAATATTAAATCTCTTATTCCCAATTTTAAGACCATTATGTTAGCACAAATATTTTCATTTCCAATTCTGGAATCTGTGTGCATGCATATTTTAAAAGATAAACAGCTATCACATTTTATCCTGGCAGTTGATTGTATTATATTTCTTATACTCATGACCTTGAATCACAGATAATTCAACCCCAAAGAGAAAACACACGCAGGCAGCTGGAGAGATGGCTGGCTCAGTGATTAACGGTGCTTGCATGGAGAGCCTGCCGGCCCAGGTTTGATTCCTCAGTCCCCAGGTAGAACGAGATGCACAGATTGGTGCTTGTGTCTAGAGTCTGTTTGCAGTGGCCAGAGGCCCTCGTGTGTCCCCTGTGTGTGGGAGTCCAGCTGTGGGGGGGGCTGAGGGTGAGGGGTGTGCTCTTGCGTGCGTGCAAGTGTGTGTGCTGTTCCTACAAAGTCGGTGTACTCCCTCTTCTATGGTCCTTTTATTTCATTAGTGTTACCTATGATTTCCTGGATAGATAATATAGTCAATATGCTCGTTTTGTCCTTGGCTCTCCACGCAGCTGACGGACTACAGTTCTCAGGTTGGTGCTGCTGCCGGGCACTCTGCTTCCAGTGTGGACTCTAAACCCAGCTGTGCACACATGCTCTTTTGCAGCTACCTTGCATTCTAGCTCGCCATCCTGCATTTGTAACCCTGAAGCCCTTATTGCATCATAATAGACAACCTCCAAACATGCAGACAGTACACCATGATCACAATCCTTCCCTTGTCGCCTCTCCTCCACTGAACCCCTTCTTCCCAGCTCGTCTCTCTTCTATGTTGATGTCATCATGTTTTCCTCCTATTATGCAGGTCCGTGTAGGAAGCTTCGGCTGCTGTGAGGTCATGAGCAGCTTTGTGTCCGGAAGACAGTAGTGCAAAGCACTCCACCCCCTTCCTTTGGCTCCGATGGCTTTCTTTTATTCTGACGTGCAGGAGATAACTTCTGATGAGCCAGTTAAAACGAAGCGCTTGAGATTAAGGGGTCTCTGACATAAAAGTTGTCGTCTCCTTCCCAAGGTAGCTGGAAGAAGAAGCAGGTCCTGGGACAAGTTCCTGGTGTGGCCATGGTCATCTCCCGTGAGGGGCAGCAGGTAGAAATGAGGCCATCCTCCAACCCTCATCATTAAACTTAGGGGATTTTCAGAAACTTTCACATTAATGTTCTCCTAATAACTTGCGTTATTTGTGATTATTAGTTAAAAATTATTGGCATATATCCTTTGTAAAGAATAACAGACCTAATCGTGACATGTTCACGAATGTATAAATTGCATTTCAGTCGTATCACCCCTCCCTCAGCCTCTGGCCCTATCCAGTCCCACTGGCCCTCCCTCCCCCAGCTGGCTGCCTTCCACTCTCCCGTCGTCTTCCTTTTAACGGGAGCTCCTACGTGCAAGAGAAATCATGTTCCGTGTGTCTTTCTGAATGTGGTTTATTTTGATTAATAGTGGTGTCCAGTTCCATCCATTTCCCTGCCAATGACATAATTCTATTTAGCTTTATAGCAGAAAAATCCTCCACTGTGTAGCCAACCCAGGTGCTATTCCACTGTGTAGACAGACATACCACCCCTACTCCACCATGTCTACACTCCACTGTGCATACAAATGACGTCATACTCCATTGTGTAATCCTGTCATGGTTTCTCTGCCTTGTCATCTGTTGGGGGACACCTGCACTGCTCCCATAATTGGCTGCCAGGGTGAGTTTGAGATGATGTTGGGGTTCACCATGTATGTGTTTTCTTGTTCTGTTGAGTAGTGACTGAGCAGAATTTCTAGGGAGTAGAACTTCACAGATGAAGGTGGCGGCCAGCTCGGGTCTTTGCTCACGGCGTCTCTTTGTTTCTGGAAAGGCTTAGCTTTCCTGTGCTTATGATGAGGCAATAGGAATGTCCTGCGATCCCTAACAGGATCGAGTTGTCTAAGATAACAAGCTTAACATTTATCTGTTTAGAACTAAGACACCTTGAGTCCTGAGCACAGGACTTTTAGAGTGACAGAGAGGTGTGTGACATTACCCAGATCTACAATGTCACTGTAACGTGGCTTGTCTGAGACGATCTTAAGTGTTTTCACAGGCGCTTTCAGAATATTGTCAGCTGAAGGGAGGCGTGTCCTTTAGCCAAGGTTAATGAGAAGGCGTGAGTGTGGCACATGTCTAGGTGACACTTGGGGCCCAGAACACTGGCTACACTCCCACTGTCCATGCCTGGGCCCCTCTGTGCCCTGGAAGACCACAGGCAGGAGCAGCAGCAGCAGGTGTACAAGCCGCCTCCACCCACTGCAGGGCACAGCTAGGCTGAGGATGTCTGAAGAGCCCCCTGGGTGAGGGCCCTGCCTGGGGAGAAAGGGTTGAGAATGGCTTTTAGCATTTCCATGGTGCTGACGTCAGAAACACGGGAAAACAAAGTCAGTTCCAAAGTGTCCAAAGCACCGGGCTTTCCAGTGCCCAAGAATGCTGTGAACAAGAACAAGGGGAGTGATGTGCTTTGCAGAGAAGTCCACGCTCGGCTTTCCAACCCCAAAGTGGGAGACGTGGTGCTTCCTGTGGCTGGGCTGACCTCTGGCTGGGTTGACCTCTGGCTTGGTTAACCTTTGGCTGGGTTGAGCTCTGGCTGAGTTGACCTTTGGATGGGCTGATCTCTGGCTGGGTTGACCTCTGGCTTGGTTAACCTTTGGCTGGGCTGACCTCTGGCTGAGTTGACCTTTGGCTGGGCTGACCTCTGGCTGGGTTGACCTCTGGCTGAGTTGACCTTTGGCTGGGTTGACCTCTGGCTGAATTGACCTTTGGCTGGCTGATCTCTGGCTGGGTTGACCTCTGGCTTGGTTAACCTTTGGCTGGGTTGACCTCTGGCTGAGTTGACCTCTGGCTGGGCTGACCTCTAGCTCCCTAAGTCTGGGATGGGGTTGTTAGTTGTACCTTTCTGTCTGTGTGTTCTCACCTGGATGACAGGAGCTAACGATTCCTGAATAGAATTATACATCAATTTAAAATGTTGATTAAGAAAAAGTTTGACCTATTATTACCAATTATGCATATCATTAATCAACATCATACTCTATTCAAAAATAGGGAATTATCTTATTGGCTTTTAAATCTTTACACTGCAGCCAATGTAAGGTTGACTTGAAGGACATTTTTTTCAGTACCTAAGAGTTTCTCCTGCATGATGACATGGGAATCTGTGAAGGTCCCTGCAAGGTCACTGGGGAATTGTCCAGAGAGCTCTGATGCCCTCCCCATAGGCTGTTGATTGTCACCTGCCTCCCCTGCCATTAGAGGTCAGCACTCGGAAATGAATGCTAAGCAGAGGCCAGGTCTCAATAAACAGCGGGATCAGTGAAGGGCCAGGGTCAGCGCTCTACGCCATCTCTGCACTGTCCACTCCTGACTCTGGGCCCATGGGGAGGAGACACTTCCTTCCTGCTCCTGGAGTGTCTTTTGCTCTCACATGGACCAGGCCATTCTGCAGGTCTGTATTCCACCACCTTCCCCTCCAAGCTCCCCAAAGCCCTCTGCCAGCAGCTGGGGAACACGCCGTGGTTTTCCAGTACTGGACAGCAGGATTAACGCGTCCATGGGAGAGACTGGTGGGCTGCTGACTCTAGCTTGCCCTTCTCTGCCCACCCTGGGACAAGCCCTGTTCTTGTCTGTAAAACAAGTGGCCATGCCTAGGCCTGCCCTTCCTGCCCCCACTGGACAGAAATGTTCTGAACACCGCAGAAGAAGGGGCTGAGAGTCCTTCCAGGCCCCGGCAGATGCTCTGTGGACACAGAACTCCTCAAGAAATGCCTGCTGTCCCGGGGACTGGAAGCTTGGGCTCTGTCAGAGTTCTCGTTGACTGGGTATGAGGTGGTTCAATCCTCAGTCCTGTTAGTAGACCCTAGTTACTACTCTGTCTTTGTCTGTCTGCTTCCATAAGCTCCAGGTGAGCTCTGCCCCACCTGGCACTGGGGCTTCTGTTCCTCCGCCTTCCCTGCTCTCCTGTCCTAATCCTGTGGGAACAGTTCTCATGGCTTCCCTTCGCTGTTGGCCCATGACTGTCTTGGGTGACACTGATGTTCTGTTACGTTTACTTCTTTTCCTAAGAAAACTCTTTCTGCCCTTAGAGCCCTGTGATTCTCCCAAGCCTAGTCTAGCTGCACCTGGAAATGAACCAAGTGACACCCGCAGGAAGAACGGAAGAGTCACACGAGTCACAATGACAAGGATGTTACAAATATTGCTGTCAGGATGGAGATGTGTCTTCCTGGAAAATGATCTCTCTCATCTCGTCTTCAGTTGCTATAGGAGGTGGTCCACTTAGGTCATAACACAGTGTGCATCCTTGACACTGAGGCCAAAGCCAAAGGTCACAGGGAGTGACAGGGTCTGAGGTGGAATCCTGGAGAGGAATTCGAATCTAGTTCCACAGGTTCCAACTGTATCTCCAAAGAGGAGAGGCTTCCAGAAAGCCATAGACTTGGAGAAAGGCTTCCTTGAATTACCTCTCTGGTCTCACAGAAATTCTGATCTCTGTTGATGACGTAAGCTTGTTCCATCTGCTAGAGTCAGAGCAGCGATTGTATGGTGTTTCCGAGAGCAGTGTGCTATTGGAACTTATTTGTCACTTTCTTCCGTCGGAGCTCAAGTTTGCTGTACCCAATGGGGAAACCCCCAGAGTCAGATCTCCACCCACCAGACACCCTTATCTGCTGTTGAGAAGTCTGAGGTGACAGCATCCTCTTCTGAGATGCTGGCCAAACAAGTTCATTTTCCCTGGGGGCCAAGTTCTCTGCTTGCAGACCTCATTTGGGGACATGTGACAACCTCAGATGGAAAGAATGTGCTACGGAGGGGAAGGCATCAGCAAGCCACCTCCCACAGGAGCCACTGGGAACTTCCAGGCCTCAGACATTCAGTCACCGCCTGTGGGTCAGAAAAGGGGACATAGGCTTGCTTTGATAGGCATGTCTGAGTGTCCCTTCTCCATCGGATGCAAACCTCCTTAAAGAGACAGAGCAGAAGGTGCTTTCAGAGGGCCGGTCACAGACAAAACTCTCTTTGGGGAGAAAGGGGACAAAGCCTCTCCAAAGTCATGTAGCTGACCAGTAGGAGGTCAGGGTTCAGCTAGGCTTGGTTTCACGTCCGCCTCCTCCTTCTCCTTCAGAGCTACTGCATGGCCTCAGGAAACCACTTGGCTCCTTCCCGTGATCTGAAACCTTTCCCAAGGCCTTGGCCACAGTCTCCACCACAAGTCGTCAAGGACTCAGGCCCTGCTGTGACTTGGAGGAATGTCCTGTTAAAGCGATGCTCTCAGGGTGATGCTCCTGGGAGGTAGGGTGTGTCCCCAAAGAAGACTGGAGGACCTGGGGCCGCATCCTGGCTGCTGAGGAGAGAAGTTCTCTGCAGCCTATGCTCCTGACATGGTGCACTGCCTTCTCACTCCACGTTGGACAGGAATCCAGAGCCATGACCCCAAAGGAGCCTTTCCTCTTAAGCTAAATGCTAACCAATTTAACCCCCATCTGTATACCAACTCTCCAACTTTAGACCAGCTCAGTATACAGAAAGCTCAAGGACTGTTGTAGTTGGAATGTGAAATGTCACCCATCGCCTCAGGTGTTGGTGGCTAAGCCTTGGAGGAGGTGTGTCACTGGGGTGGCCGTGCAACTTTATAGGCGAGTCCTACTCAGTCTTGCTGCTTCCTCCATGGTGATGTGACACCTGAATGTGAACTCATGCCAGGCTTTCCTCGTCATGTTGGAATTTCCCCTCCATACCATCAGCCGAAATAAACCCTTTCCTTCCCAAAGCTGCTTTGAGCACGGGGTTTTGTCCCAGCAATGGGGCTCCCTAAGCTGTCCTTTCTCTCCCACCATCCATTCTCTCTCTCTTTCTTAGTGATGGCTCTTCCTGTGCAGTTTGTTGTGCAAAGCAGACCTGGAATCTAGTTTAGAGCCTGCTGCTTAGTGAGTACTCAAGAAAGGTTACCTGGGGATGGTGGGCAGGGCAGCCTTAAGCATCAGGGAAATGCAAATCAAAACCACAATGAGATGCCATCTCACCCCTGTCAGAATGGCAATCATAAAGAAAACCAACAACAATCGTTGCTGGCGAGGATGTGGGGAAAAAGGAACCCTCACTCACTCCTGGTGGGATTGCAAACTTGTGCAACCATTATGGAAAGCAGTGTGGAGACTCCTAGACAGAATGGACCTAGAACTACCAATGGACCCAGCTATCCCTCTACTAGGCATCTACCCGCAAGATGTCCCATCTCAATGCAGAAAATTTTGTACAACTATATTTATAGGAGCTCATTTCATAATAGCCAAGAATTGGAATCAACCCAAATGCCCATCCATGGAGGAATGGACAGAGAAACTGTGGTATATTTACATGATGGAATTTTACTCAGCTGAAAGGAAAAATGAAATACCGAAATTTAGGAAAAAATGGTCTGACTTCGAGCAGATCTTACTAAGTGAACTCTCAAAAGAACAGAAAATTGAACGCCACATATTCTCCCTCATATGTGGTCCTTAACCAGGATAACTGTTTTCTTTATGCAGACTAGTAGAAAGAAGTGAGACGTTATGAATGAGGGGTAAGGGATGGGGGAGGGGAATGGATTAAGCATGAGGATATACCATATTAGGTTCAAAACTATAAAATCCTTATGAGCATACTGTAACCTATTGAGAAAGTAGTGAGTGTCGCCTGGCAAGAGGGGCCATGAGTAGTAGGGGAGAAAGTCTAAGCCTGTGAATAATTAGATCAGCCTGACAACCCCTGGTTTCAACTACTGGTTCCTTCCCTCACTGATATGTTGACCAAAGTGACCTATGAGGTTCCAGCAACAAGACAGAATTCTGTCAAAGCTCTTGAGTGCCCTCCCCAGGCCTGAGGCAAAACCCTGTTGCTGAAGAAATCACAGAATGCCATCGATCAGCATTGAGAGACCCTTCAATGTCCAGAACAGTATCCAGCCCCCATAAGGCAGTTAGTGTAGTGCTGGAAGGCACTGCACAGGCTCCCAGGGGAAACTGATCAACAACAGCTGGAATAAACAGAGACCACTGACACGAAACACAATCTGCAGTCATGAGTAGGCTGACCACACCTCCTACTGGGAGAGAACAGCGAACCAAGAAAGGAGCACTTGTGTAATGGAGGAGCCTGGGCCTGGGGGAGACAATCAACAGCTTTCAAATTCGGCCAATTTTCCACTTAGTGAGGGAGACCCCTTGTCTGGAACTTGGGATTCAGGGCGATAGGCACCAGATCCCGTACTCTTGGGCTCCCAAGACAAGATGCACTATGGGAGCGATTTATGGGGCGGCTACTAAAAATAGAATCTAGGTAATCCAGAATTGTGTATATTTGTTAACCTACACTGATCTCACTCTCCGATGGAGATTGTGTTTGTATTTTTCAGGATGCAGCGGGAGAGCTGGGGCCCATCTAACCCTACCAACCAACTGTAGGCCAATAGCTGAGATCCTCGCAAGAGAGGAGCCACCACAGTCATACCGTGGAGGATCCATATGGAACCCCACAGAGAATGTCGGGATGAACAAGGGACCCACAGCCACAGCCATTCAATCAACACAGAATAAACCAGTGAGACAGAAGCCAACGATTTTCGACACAAAGACCCCTAAGCTCACAACCTTAAAGCAGCCTTAATACTCATCCACCACGACTCAGGGAACTATGCGGAAGAGGGAGCAGAAAGATTGTGAGAGCCATGGTGGGGGAGATTATCCAGAGGCATGGCCAGGAGAACCTGGCTGAATACTAGGCTATCCATGGTCCCCAGTCACAAGGACTGATCCAGACGACCCATGGAGGAGGTTATCCAGTGGAGGGGGGAGGGGAGGGCAGCGGAGAATTGGGGATAACAACTCATTATGGACAATAAAAAAAATTTTTTTAAAAAGTTCCTGTGTGTGATGTGTGTGAGTAGCAAGGCATGCATGTGGAGGTCGGAGGACCATCTCAGGCATATGTGAAGAGGGCAAAAGGCCATCTCGGGGCCAGTCCTCATTTTCCACCTTGAGTGAGGCAGGGTGCCTTTGCCACTGTGTTCACCAGGCTGGCTGGCTTTGGGGGAGTCTCCTGTCTCCACCTCCCATCCTGCATTCTGCCATGGAGCACTGGGTCACAGATGCTCAGGACTACCTCCTGGAATGTCAACCCAGGGCCTCGTGCTCCTGAAAGCACTGTGCCTGCTGAGCCATCTCTCCATTCCCACACACTCCCTCTGGCTGAACAGGAAGCACCTTGGGTGAGCAGCTGGCTTTGAGGTCATGAGATAAACTTGACACTCAGATGTGAAGAAGGGACACCTCCAGGCTACAGACGTATACACTTTCAGCAAGTTGAAGCAAAACGATTGGCAGAGATTTGAGTCAAGGACTGAGAGTGAGTCAAACATACTGGCTGGAGACATCCGGGCCTTAGAGGGAGGTTCCATCACCCTGGGATGTGAACCAGTACATGCCTTTAAGAACTTGCAGGATTTCTGGGCAAGAAAATTTCTTCCCTCCACTCTATGCCCACTCCCCGTTCAGCCGCTGATCCTTTGTTTATTCTGCTCTCTGGAGGAAAGTCATTTCTGGTGAACATACATTTGGGCAATCAATAGAATTTTAGGAGAAGACTAATAAAGATCGTATGCCCTGTGTTCCGCTGGGGCTGTTTCTCTAGAGCTAGAACAGGCAGAGGTCAGTGTGGAGTGGACTATTTATGATACATACTGTGCTGGGCACAGGTTATGTCCTACCCATGGCCCCAGGGTGGGGGCCATAACTTGGGATATGAATGGCTTCAGATAGCATGAAATTTCCAACCTAAGGAAAGATTAAATATTGACCAGGTGAGGCTGGGAAGGCTGTGATAGGAAGGTGTGTGCTGAGGGCTCGGGGATGGGGGGATGGTTTTCCTCCCCAGGCAGGTGAGGATGGAGCTAAATGTGAAGAAGGGATGAGTTGATGGAAGGGTCCAGGGCATGGAGTCAGGGCAGAAGGGAGTGGTTCATAGCCTGGGGAGGAACTGAGTGAAGAGAAATATGTCTATGAGGTGTGCCTAGGCAGGCAGGTTGCAGCCATGGTAAGGATCTGAAGGTCTGGGGAAGCTGCTGGTATGTATAGGGCTCTGGCTTCATTCAATTGAGCTTGTAAAATGATGGCTTTGCTTAGAGGCTACAGAATGGGCAGGAGGAGCCAGGTGTGGGGAGGGGCCTCAGCGGTTCGATGCCAGGAGGACAGTGGTCTAGCCTGTGGGGGCAGGAGAATGAGGAGGCATTTTGGGGTGTTATCTGCGGGGTCTGGGGGAGACACACAATTTGTGTCTCAATATGTAGGCAATGGGATGTTCACGTAATGATGTTTTTAGGTGAGTACGGAGGTACTGTACCGTGAGGCTGGTGTTTCTGTGCCTTGTAAACACTGGGAAGCAAGGCCAGCTTGGTAGTGGACGCTGCATCCTGTTTGTACATTGACATGATGCTTGTGTCCTCAGAGAAAAACCAATACACCTGCCGGGGGCACACAGGCACATGTGCACAGATACATACAGACACACAGAGACATACACACAGATACTCATGCCCCTGGGACTTCTCCCATGAGCCAGGGAGTCAAGTCCGAATAGTGTAACATGAAATCCAATGAGCTGTGTTTCCAGTCCAAGTGGCAGAGGGGATGAGCCCCTTGAGAGAGGTTGGGCAGGGTGCCTGCATGGTGTCACATAGGGATTCTGTGCCTGGGTGAGATTTCAGTCCTGTTACTTGAGATACACCTTTACACGCGCTGAAAATCCAGTGTTAGATACAGTGTATCCTTGCAGATGCACAGAAAATACCAAATCTATCCACATCTGTCTGTGGCAGGGGTCTAGAGTGTCTGTCATCCTAAGACAAGCTTTCCCTGATCTCTGGGGATTCTAAAGAGAAGTCATGAACCAAAGCCACACCGGCAGCCTCTTCTCCTCATGGAGGGTGTGGCATTCTATTCCAGGAGGGATTCTCCCAAAATGCTGTTCTGACCCCAAAGTGGCCACATCCTTCACTTTTTCTTTTAAAGGCAAATGCCATAATACCTAGTATCTGTATATCTCTGAGTCATTCCTAAAAGATAGTTATTTTGACTAACTAATACAAAGAGACTTTTCTTCTTTTGTCCTGGGGCTTGAATCCTAGGGCTTAGTACATTCAAGGCACATGCTGAAAACCTTTTTAAAATTTCTTTTAAAAAATTTTTGAGATAAATTGAGATATGTTGCAGTCTGGCCTTGAACTCACTAACTCTGTAGATCAGTGAGTTCCAGGACAGCCTGGGCTAGAGTGAGACCCTACCTCGAAAAGACAAAAACAAGATTATGAATTTAAAGCTATGACTTTTCCTTTTCCAAATTTTGCGAAGTTTGATTCCAGATTCCGTAGGTAAATAAACGTGGGTGCAGGAGATGAGCTTTCCATATATAATTCATTATTGGTACCACCAAACATTAATGGTGGGAGAAAACAAATCATTGTCCCCTCCTGCCAGAGCCAGAGACGATCAATATTTCATCACATGGTGCTCTTCAGATACTTGAATGGCCCATCTGTCCTGTTTATGCCATCTAAAATGAATTCAACCTATCAGGGCTCAATGCATTTTTAATGCTCCTCGTTACCTTGCAGGGAAGCTGCAACAGGCACAGTCCACCTCCCTCCTTACCACATCCTTCACTACCTGATGCAATGCACAGCACAAGAACTGTTTCTGTGGAGTGACCTTTCCTCCCTGAAAACAGAACCCTCCTGAATGATGGGGAAGGAGTGACGAGCAAACTGTTCTTCAATGGTCCATGTTGGTATGGCAGGAAGTGGAGTCCAGAAATACCTGGTTCACTCCATTTATATATATATATGTGTGTGTGTGTATGTGTGTGTGTATATATATATATATATATGTATGTGTGTGTATATATATGTGTGTGTGTATATATGTATGTATATATATATATATATATATATATATATATATATATATATATATATATAATCAGATTCAAGTTTTGGGGTGAACCTGGACTCAGTCTATGTCTATATTGTAGCTAGTGATCAAGCATATTTCCACACTTTTCAGTAAAATCATATCTGCTATGGTGATCTGTGATATTGATATTGTCATTGTTTGGGAGTACCACAAACTACACCCATGTAAGGTGAGCTTAACTGACAAGTGTTGTCTGAGTTCTGACCTCTCCAGCAGCCAGCTGTCCCCTCATGTCCTTTCCTCTCCCTTGGCTACCCCTGCTCTGAGGTACAACAGTGTTGCAGCCATCTCCACGGTGCTGGGACAAACATTCACCCAGACACGGCTATGGGAGGAAGGGGTTGATTTCAGGCTTACTGAGTCCAGGGAAACGCCATCAGTGGGGGAAAGAAGCTGGCTCCCTTTCATAGATGCAAGCAGAGAAATACAACTTCAGCAAACACTTACACACATGAACAAGCAAAACCACTGGGGCTTAAACTGCTCCTCACACACCTAGTAGGGCTGGACTCAGAGCCACCCCCAATGACTCCCTCCCACCGCTTGTAGAGGGGCTCACTTTGCTAGCTCCATTTTAATTAAAAACCCTGACCTGAATCTATGGAGCCATACATATCAGACTTGAACTGCAGATGTTTGATGTGTTTCTAATGGTTGTTTGCCTTGGTCCAGTCTCTCCTTGTTATGTCTCATAGCATTTGGAAATGTTTACTCTGTGCTATTATATGTTAAAAGCCTGTAACTTGTTTTGATTTTACAGAACTCACAGTTAAGGGACCTTGCCTTGTGTTGGAGGGAGATTATGCATTTCTGGTTGCACATGGGATAGTTATATCATGTTAGGTAGAAAGATGATCTTGTTACTGTTTCATTTGGAAATTAACTATGATGTAAGGAGATATGGTTTGATGTCAAGTTGACAAGGGGTGGATTTATGATGGTTAATTTTTGTTGTCAACGTGACCTGTTAGCAATCCACAGTGATTGAAGAGACAAAGGAGGCTCAAGGGATTCAGGAAGTCATGCTAGCTAGAAACAAACATCCCTTCCTGGGAGGGCAGTACAGGAGGGGAATTCCAGAGGCTCATGAAGTCAACAAGTCTTGGAAAGGGTTGTAAAACCTGCCCTCAAGCTGTATAAAGGGGGAGGAGATCTCTCCTCCTGCCTGGCTGCTGGGGCTTGTTGTGACTTGGACGTGTGTCCATCCTGCTCATCTGTCCCTTTGTTCCTCAGCCTTCCAGCCTGGACTGAAGACCAGAGGCTCCCCAGGAGACCTTTAGGCCTTCAGTGCTGGACTGGGACGCTGAGGCCTCCAGCCACGTGGGCTGAGTGGCTACAGGTTCGCTGACTTTCAGGCTTGCATACTGCTATTGTGGGACTGCTGTAAACTAATCCAATAAATCCCCCCTTTTTAAATTACAATCCATTCTCTTGGTTCTGTTCCTTTAGAGAACAGACTATTCCAATGTCTATACACTCTTTAGACAGAGATTTGCATACTTAACATAGTTTTTTTTCTTTTTTCTCATTTTATTAACTGATTTTTTTCTCTTTTTAAAAAAGGTCATACTCTTAGAGCCCCCTCTCCTCCACCCCAATTCTGCTGAGGGTCTTCTTTGGTGGGGTTATTGTATTCATTGTGGGGACCAAGAGGCCTCAGTCAGTCTCTTCAGGGGTTTGAAGGAGACAAGGTGCCTTGGGCTATTCCCACAGGCCCTGGGACTCTTACAGTCTGTCCACCTACCCCTTCTTCTGTCAGGTTCCCTGAGCCTTGGTGGGCAAGATAGGGATCTGACAGGGTTGCTTTCTCTGTAGCCTTTTGTGGGTATGTATGTATGGTGCACATGTATGTATGTACACATGTGTGGGTGCGTGTGTAGGGGTGTGCATGCACATCTGGACATGTGTAGGCCAGGGTGTCTTCCTCAGTAGATGTTTACCTTGTTCCTTGAGACAGGGTGTTTTGCTGAATCTAGCTTCACGGGTTCAGCTAGGCTACCTGTCCAGCAAGCCCTACCAGCACACCTGGCATTTGACACGGGTTCTAGGTATCTGAACTGAGGTCCTCTTGCTTGCATGACCAGCACTTTACCTACTGAGCCATCTCCCCAGCCCAGACATAGCTTTCATACGCACCGAGAAGCCCAAATATCCCTGCGACAGCATCCACATACCCCTAAGGCATACTTTCATCCTGTTGTGAGGTGTATATATTCGCCTGCTTGTTTTATTAATAAATGTGTGTGCATGTTCTCCTGTGTGTGCATTGTGTATGCAGATACATGTGAACGCCTGTGTCCACATGCATGTGGAGGCCAGAGGTCAGCCTCAAGTATCATTTCTTTGGAATGCTATTTCCTTTTTGTGAGCTAGGATTTATAACTGGCCTGGAACTCAGCAAAAGGTTAGACTGTCCAGTGAGCCCAGAGATCTATCTGTCTCCACCCCATATAGCTGGCACTACAAGCATGTGCCACCAGGCCTGGCATTTTCACATGGCTTCTGAGGATCCACCTCAGGTTCTTATCTTGCAAAGCGAACACTTGAGTGATGAAGCGATCACCCTAGCCCCCTGTTGTGAGGTCTTGCTTTGGCTAGAAGGCAGTGTTTCTGGGTGAAATAAGTCCTTCCCTGTGGCACGCAAGGGTCCATGTACAGGGATGACACAACACGCCATTCTCTCTGCTGGTCTGGGCACAGAGAGGAAAGGAAGGAAGCCTTGCGGACTGCAGGGCTCAGCCTCACCCGACTTGCCATTGATATCTGAGAGTAATTACTATCTGCTGACAGCGTGCAATCCTTGATTAACTCCCACGGGGTGATAGATCCAGGAGGATAAGCTTCCCTCCAGAGGGTTTTCCATCTGGATGAAAGTGATGGAAAGAAAAAGGGGGAGGGAGGGAGGTGACAGGCAGTGTTCTTTCCTCTCCTGACCTCTGTCCCTGTTCAGCACTGACCAAAGCAGGCTGACCAGAACCCTTTAGCATATTTCTTCTTTCTTTCTTTCTTTCTTTCTTTCTTTCTTTCT
>PVHP010041446.1:0-15419 GCA_004024765.1 Zapus hudsonius | reverse complement strand
TCTTTTTCCGTAATAATATAACACATTCACAGTTTACACTACCCAGCGTGCGATGTCAGGTTACTCAAGTAGCAGATGGTTTTCTTAGGATACTAATTAATGCCCATTCTGACAAGGGAAAGTGATGTTTAAACTCACAGGCCAACAAGCCCCTACTGGGGTCTTCCTTGAGCAGTAAATGCTCATACAGAGTCAAATGTCAATGCCTGGAGAACCACAAAGAATGCTGCCTACAGTTTTGGGGTTCTGTAGCTCGACCATTCACAGTCCTGTCTTGGACGCCATTCTTACCCTAACTCTAGCCCTGAGTCTGAAGCAAGCCTATGGTGTGTTTCTCATTGGTGTTTGGAGATGGAGTATCCTGTGTCCTGTGCAGCACAGGCTGGTCTCTGGCCTGTCTTCCTGCCTCTGCCTCTGAGCTCTGGGCTTACAGGTGTGTGCCACCATGCCTGGGCTGATGAGCTGCCTTATTTTAAAGAAGAACTTTAACACATGAACTTACTATAATTGGACTGTATTCTTGCCACATTACCCTCTTTTACTCCCCCCCCATTCCACTGAGCCCCTCCCCTTTCCAAGTGGCCCTTTCTCCTGATAGGGTTTTTGATACGTGATTATTGATCCAAAGCTTTCTGGAATCAGACATTGACTGTAATAACACCCCTAGCCCCTTTCGTGCACCTGATGTGTTTCATGACAGCTGATCTCTAGCTTACAAATACTTGCTAATGTGAATGTTCAAGTCTGTCTTAAGCAAAGGAATGGTTAAAACTCGCCCCATGGCTGTGGAGATGGCTCAGAAGGAAAGCCGGCTAGCTGCATACAAGAGAGCCTGAGACCTCCTGAGTCCACCTGAGCTTGATTCCTCAGGACCAAACAGCCAGATATGACCATGCACTTCTATATCCCCAGTCCTGTGGGGAGCATATACCTGAGAATCTCTGGGGTTTACAAAATTCATAGCTCCTTGTTGAGAGATACTCTGGGTCAAGGCAGTGTGCAGGTGAATCACAGAGGAGAGCAGCCATCATTCCCCTCTGGGCCCCAGGTGCCTGCAGGTGCATGCAACACACACACACACACACACACACACACACACACACACACACACACACTCACACACACATTACATGTACCCAAGCACACACATTATGCATTAACCTCCCCCCCCCAAAAAAAACCATGCCCATTGAAATGACAAAGGAAACAGAGAGCATCACTCTGGAAACTTCACCAAACAGACTGTGCTAATCTGTGGGGTGAGGCTTACGATGGAAGATGGACTGGCAGATGGTTAGAAGAGACGACACCATGATATTCACAGCTGTTTTTTCTTCTCCAAAGCAAAAACCAAAACCAGATTCTCAATGTCATAAGAGGATTCTGTCAGCTCATTAGAATACGCATCAGTGTTGCCGAATAACAAAAGAGTGTTTAAAAGCTTATTGAAAAAAGCACCATTCCCCATACAACGGGAAACAAGAAGAGCTATTTATGGTCCATATGGTGACAACCAGGAAATATTGCCAAATGGCATAAAAATAGATGGAGAAGCCATCCATGTGTCTCCCCGGGAAGCAGTATCGTGGGCCTCCTCCATGAATCCAGTTCCAATTTGACTCCCAATGGGACTTGGTTCAAACTCAAAATAAGGGTCTAAAATTCATTCGCTGGGATGAATTGGCATCGATACTCAAGAAAAATGTGACTTTATGAGGAATGGAGTCCCCTTGACCCCACTCAAGTGTAGTCACACAGTCGCTTTAATACTCAAGCAATTAAATACTCCCCTTTCTTTTTCCTTTGCCTCCTTCCTTCTCTCCCTCCTTCCCTCCTTCCCTGTCCCATTCCCTCCTGCCTTCTGCCCTTCCTTCATTTCATCCCTACTTTATTTTCTTCTTTCCTCCTTTTCATCTTTTCTTCCTTCCTCTCCCTCCCTCCCTTCCTTCCATTTTTTCTTCCTTCTGTCTTTCCTTTCTTTCTTCCTTCTTTCATACCTTCCTTCCCTCCTTCCTTCCCTCTCTGTCTTCTTTTCTGTTTGGGTGCCCACCTGTGTCAGTTCATTTGTTGAAGAAACTATAATTTTATATTGATTTGATTTTCTTGGAATCTTTATTAAAAATGCATTATCCTTGGGACCAGTGTGTTTCTATGTCCATTCTTCCCACTTCCACACATTCTTATCTCTGGGATTTTTATAAGAAATCTTCTATTCAGGTAGCGGGATTCTTTGGCTCTGCTCAAAGGTGCCTTGGCTTTTTTTGTTGGTTGGTTGGTTTTGCTTTTCTTTATAGTGTTCACCTCCATATAAAGGCCCATAGATCTATTGGTGACTTATACTGTGGATTCCTGTTCCTGAACCAGGTCTGCCCCCTCACATTTTCTGTCTCCTTTCCTTCTCCCGTCAAGGTTTCCTGGAATCCTAACTCTCCTGGAATGCTTCTGTATTCATCGTCATCACACACATGGTCACTGCAGCCACCGTCCATTTGTGCACATTGCTGCTGTCCTAATACCTTTAAACACAAACCTGATTAAATCACTCAAGAATTCCACATTTAGGGCCTAGGGAGGTGGCTCAGAGGTTAAAGACACTTGTTTACAAAACCCGTGATACTGGGTTCAATTCCCTAATACCCATGTACAAAGTGGCTCATGTCTAGAGTTTGTTTGCAGTGGCAAGGGACCCAGGTATACCCATATGTCATCTCTCTCTCTCTCTCTCTCTCTCTCTCTCTCTCTCTCTCTCTCCCCTTTCTGTCATTAGTAAATAAAACTTTTTAAAATTTCTACATTTCAAAGCAGATTAATTCATTTGCACATGCCTGTGCCAGGGTCTCTTGCCTCTGCAAATAGATGCCCTTTAGGCTTTCTGTGAATGGCGGGAAACTGAACTCGGGTCAGCAGGTTTTGCAAGCAAACTCTGTGTCAGCCCCTCAGGAATTTGACATTTTAGAGCCACTCTTAATTTTCTAGGTAAGGAAACCGAGGCTCACAAAGTTTGAGGCACAATCTTAGACAGGTCATCATCCCAAGGGTCTGTCTTCAAAAGCCTTCTGACCTCTTATTTTCATCATGTACCAATAGAGCTTACATTGAAGGCAGAAAGCATTCTAAAAGGATGACATTCATATTCAGTATGAATTCATATTTGGTAAGAAAAAAGGACATTTATCCTATGCCTTAATACTTTCACTGAACAGAATTTGATTAAGGCCAGAGTACATCCCTGCCATGAATAGTGCAAAGCAAGAAGCCATTCTTAACATTTATTAAGAATGCAGGTGATGTGGTTATATATGTGAGAAGCAAAGAAGCTCCCTCGTCGTTATATTTTAACTCTCAATAATTTTCTCAAGTGAATAGCTCTGTTTAAATCTTTTCCCTTTTCTCCTCGTGTTTGGATGTGAGGTAAAATAACCAAGTCGTTCTTGTGGCTCTGTTATCTCGCTCAGTAATGGCTCATCTGATTGAAAAGGAAAAAGCCTCCTTCTTGGAGTCCCCTTGGTAGTCTGTAGGAAGTATCTGGAACGTTGAATCTTAATTAATCATTGTCGTGTCTGTTTCCTTACTAGACATTGTTTAACAACAGCCTTTTAATTTGAAAATTATCAGTTGTTCATATAGATTGTAAAAAATCTTGCAGTAAACTCTTCAGAGCTGCCATTCTTCACTGTGTTTTAACACTGACTTGCTAGCATTGTCCCTGGCCTCCTGTGATGGCTTCGTGGGCAGGTCGAACTGTCTTTCATTTCCAGATCAAAAGTTGGAATCAGGCACCAAGCACATCACCCCTAGTGGTTTCCTGAGAATAATCCTGATATGTGGTCACAATGGATCGACCACCCATTCTCAGAGGTGCTAAGTTTCTCCTTCACAAAAAATCTCCCAGTGACGGTACTTTCAGGGCCCAGCCCAGGATCTTAACAACCACGACTGTTCCTGCATCATGACTGAGCCTTTTTGGCCCCCCATATGACCTGTTGATACCCAGTGCCTCCATTCTACCTAAGAGCAGGGGAGAATCCAGGGTCCTCACACCCTTCGTGCTCACCAGGTCCCAGGTTGTCTGAGATCTTCGTGGATTGTCTGTTCCAGTAGGAGCTGGGCCTGGTGCTGTCCTGTCCTTCTGTTTCTTAGTACACAGTCCTGCACTGCAGGGCCGATCCTGCTTGTATTTCTCAACCACCCCTCGTTTCTGAGTCTATACACAGACTTTCTTTGCCCCCTCATTCAAGATGGTGTTCTCCTCTGCTCACTCTGTCCACTTTCACACTCTGATTGTCGCCCATGTGATCAGGGAAGCCACATGTTTTGTCCATTAACATTATTCTCCTATCCTGGAGTACCTGGAGGATGGCACTGCCCCGGCTTTTTTGTGGCCATCCTGAGTGGTGGTTCTTTTCCTAGTTTGCTGCTCTCCACAGGAACCCACTGCTCTGAGCCCCTCCCCCTTCCAGGAACCCAGTGCTGTCTGCTCTGGACCCCCTAGAAACCCAGTGCTGTCTGTTCTGAGCCCCCCAGGAACCCAGTGCTGTCTGCTCTGAGCCCCCCAGGAACCCAGTGCTATCTGCTCTGAGCCCCCCAAGAACCCAGTGCTGTCTGCTCTGAGCCCAACACTGGAACCCATGCTGTCTGCTTTCATTGCTCATGGAGTTCTTGAAAGCTGCACTTGAACCTGTTCTGCCATTATGAATCTTATCTGTCAGCTTTATCCACCATTGCCTATGGTACATCACAGTGGGTCCCTAGGCTCAGGACCTTGGGGGTCTTC
The DNA here is from genome assembly GCA_004024765.1 of Zapus hudsonius. Classification (NCBI taxonomy): domain Eukaryota; kingdom Metazoa; phylum Chordata; class Mammalia; order Rodentia; family Dipodidae; genus Zapus; species Zapus hudsonius. The sequence goes on along the minus strand of PVHP010041446.1, from coordinate 10,645 downwards.
TGTTTTCTCAGGGATGTGGAAGAGGGGTGGAGTGTCTGTGAGCACGTGTCAGCTTTTTGTACCTTCTTTTCATGGGTCCCCACAAACTGAGTCAGCCACACTGCACCACATTGGTGGTTTTGAAAATAAATGTCAAGGCCTTTATTGTCCAAATCCCTGTGATTTCACATAGTTTGAAGCAGACAAGCTGATGCAGGACTTGTGATATTTGAACACACAACCTGCGTGCCATGTGTATATATGGAATGTATATAATAATGACATTATCTGTTCATTATTATGTAAAAATATTTCAAAACATTGTTCTATGAATAATTCTTTTTTTTTCAGTTCTCAGAGGCACGGGCTCAAACTATAGCTCAGGTTGGCCTTGAACTCACTATGTAGCCAAGGACGGCCTCATGCTCATCTTCCTGCCTTGGCCTCCTTAGTGTTAACAGTACTCCTACCAGGCTATTGATCCAGTTGTCATTTAACACTTAGTATGTGACATGGTTCCCCCTCCCTCTCCTGTATCATCCAACCAATGGGAGTAAGACTGAGGATGGTCTCTGTGTGACCCACACATTCTGTTTTCTTAGGAAGCAGTTTCCCCTTTATCCTACAACCATCACTTAGGTAAATGCAGAGCAGCAGTGTTGCGGTCAGCTTTCTAGTTGCTGCGCAGAAAGAACCCAAACAAAAGCGGCTTATGGAGGAATGGGTTTATTTGGCTTACGGACTCGAGGGGAGACTCCATCCTGGCAGGGAAAACGATGGCATGAGCAGAGGGGTGGACATCACCTCTGCCACAGCACTGCAAACAGTGGCAGGAAGGTGTGCCAAACACTGGCAAGGGGAAGCTGGCTTATAACCCCCATAAAGCTGCCCCCAACAACACAGCTCCAGTGAGGTTGTAAAACCCAAACTGCCATCAGCCGAGGATTGATCAATTAGAACACATTCATTTGTTTGTGGGGGACACCTGGATCAAACCATGACAACCAGTTTAGTAAGGCCGAGTTTCTCTTGGTTCTCTCGGTCATTTCCAATACCCTGCATCCTTCACAAGGCTTGGAAAAACCCAAGCTCTCTAAGTCACCGATATCATCTGATTTATAGGTGTATAAAAAGGAAAAGTTTTCTGCTTTACTCTGTCTTGTGTTCAGATCAAATAAATTATGCTAAGAAGTTGCATACAAAGTATATATTCATTCTATCACAGATGATAATTTTTACACTTCATATCCTTTATTCTCCATAACAAATGTGGATAGGTGTTCGTTATTACATTGAATAAGTAGGAAATAATTGTATTGGGTAACTTAATATCCCAATATTCCCTTTTGGTACATATCCTTTAAACATCTTACAATTACTGCTCCTGTAAAATTGAAATTGATTTTATTTTTGAAATTAGATCTCTTTCCTCATAGTGAATGGGAGGCTGAGATACTCTCCTCCTTTATGAATTCAACCAAGTGCTTGGTGTCAATTTAATGTTTAATGTTGTTGCTTGTAGTTTAAAATGCCTAATGGATGGACATTATTGGAGTTTATTGGCCATGCTATTTTCAGGTTTATGTTGTATCATTTTACAGACATTCCTCACTCTACGGATCTTCATAAAACTAGGAAATCATGACCATTTGGAAATTAAATGAGTAAAAATTAACCATACATTAAATGAAAGCGCCATGGGGCTAAATGTTTATTTGTTTTCAGGGGTCTTCCTCGAGTCCAGGCTGGCCTCCGACTCAGGGCAATTCTCCTGCCTCTGCCTCTTGAATGCTGGGATTGGAGGTGTGTGCCCCCACACCTGGCTCTGACTTTATTTTTGGAAGAGAAAAGCAAATGCAGCCTTTGATTTTTTCACCTTGCATGTGCATCTCGAAAGGCATGAAATTTTGTATAATTTTCCCAAGAACTTCAATGTCATGATAGTGGTCGGTTTGGCTATTTTCCCATGCCTTATGCTTAATCAGATGTTTACTTGTCAACACAGGAAGTGTCTTTGGATAGCAGGGTGACCACTCGGGTGAGTTTTGTTGTTGCTGATGTCATTGTTTTTCCTTCTTTAGAGGCAAGGACTCACTGTAGCCTACGCTAGCCTGTCCCTGAGTATATAAGGCAGGCTAACTGGTGACACTGTCTGCCTTGGGTTTAGGATGAGTTTTAATGCGTGTAGCATGGCGTGACCTTCAGCCTTCCTTGTACGTCACTGTTCTGTCTGCTTGCTTTTTGACTTTTGTTTGAGGGTTTTTGTTTTTGGAGACAGGGTCTCCTGTAGCCCAGGCTGGCCTCTAATTTGTGATGTAGCCAAGGATGGCCTTGAACTCTTGATCCTTCTGCCTTTACCTCCCAAGTGTTGGGATGACATCGTGCACCACCAAGCCTGGATTATATACTTCTTGCATGTTTTGATGGTCATCTCTTCTTGCATTCTCCTCTTCCCCCACTCAGCTCTGTTGGGTTTGGGTAGCTTTCCTGAAACCCTGTAGGATGTGGAATCATTTCAGTGAGGGAGTCAATGTGAGGAGGAAATGCTAGCTCATTTTTCTTTCAAAAAATGTGAAAAAGAAGTACAATTTTATTGGGATTTCAGAATTTGAAAGGATTTTCCCAAGTACATTGTTATCATCTTAAATCTGAGTAATGTGTGATTTTTGCAGGCAAATGGTTCAGCCTATCCTGAGAATCAGCTGCCTGCTGGCACCCTCTCCTCCCTCCTTGGCACCTCTGCTTAGTGGCAAAATTCCTCTGGTTTTTCCTTCTCTCTCTAGAATGTATTAGAGTTATCTTTCTCTGCCCAGCCCTCTAAAATGCAGGACAGAAGTTCAAACTGGCCTGGGCTGGTTCTTGGTGGTCTTTTCCCTCTGAGAATGCAAATCTATTTAGCGAAAGTATCTTCTATCATATAATTAGCCAGCTTCCTACTTGAAAAGATTAACATTGTCTTGAGATAAATCTCATGTGACAGTGAGTTAGTTCATCTAAACATGGGTTTTTCTGTGTTCATTGATCTATTACCCTAAATAATGACCTGTTCCTGTCTTCAGTCCCTCTGCATCCCCCACCCCAAGATCCCCCTCTCGCCCCAGATAGTCCTTAATCTACTTTCTGGTTTTTATGAGTTGACCTGTTTCTGGACATTTCTTAGAAATGCAGTTACACAGTTCCTGTGGTGGAGTCCACTGGCTCTCTGGTGAGACTGTGTGGAACCTCCTCCGGAGACTGCGTGGCTGTCTGAACATCACACCCTAACCCATTAGCATGGAACACCTTTCCCTCTGTCTGAGCCTTTTTAGATTTCCCTTAACAGGATATTTAATATTAACAATATTCAACATACAAGTCTGCTGTTTTTCAAGCAAGCACCTTTAGTCACCAAGCTGTCTCCCCAGGCCCAAAGAGAGAGTATGGACGTGCCAAATGAACTCAAAATTCATGCAGCACTTTGTGCATCTGACTTTACTGGGTCCTGGGGAATGGAGCCCGGATGACTCAAGCACCTTTGGTTTCTCAGTTCTCAGGTCTGCTTCCCACATCCTGTTTGCAGGAGGCTCCTTTTTCCACCAAATCTTCCCCATTCAGAGTTGGCCTCCCTCGTCTTCCACCTTTAGGACAATGGTCTCCTCGTGTTCTTTCATAATGCATTTAAAAATGTCAGGGAATGGTGACATTTTCTTAAAAGGAATTGGAAAATTGAAATTTTTCAGTGTACCCATTTTGGTGAAAAATATGATTAAAGTTTTGACTCTGGTCCTGTTGATGACCATCAAGTGTCCTCCTCGACCCAACCATGGAATCTGCCTTTTTTCAGTCCTCCCTCCTCCCTGCTTTGTGCTCCAGGGTGCTCATTAGTTTCTGTGGTTTGGAGCTTCCTAAAAACGTCCTGGAGTTTTGGGAACTTCTGCTTGTCCCTCCGACCTTACATTTCAGAGATGGGGACTCACCTGATTTCCCCACTTAGTCTGTCTGTCTCTTTTTCTTTTTTCCCTTCGAGACAGGATCTCATGTAGCTCAGGCTGCCCCAAGCTCACCTTCTCCTTCCCAGGGGCTGGAATTCCAGACATGTGCCTGCTCACCGGGTCTATGTGGTGCTGAGGATCACACCCAGGGCTTAGTGCCAGCAAGCGCTCTAATCCCTGTTTTGAACCCTGTTCTTCCTACATCCTGCCGCCCAATCTTCCATGGAAATCATGATGGGAAATGTCCACCGCTCACCTGTGTGCCCTTCTACCTGTCCTCTTGGCTCACGAGTTAAAAGCAAGGTTCAAGGGTAGCGCTGGAGAGCTTGTAATGCAAGAGCCTTTCATCACTGCTCAGAGTGGTGGAAGGCAGGAGCTAAGTCCATCAGACAGGAGTCACTGAGAGGAATCTGCTGAGGAGACTAGGAAAGAAAGACACAGGGCAGAGAGAGGTGGTCCCTTCTCCCAGAAGCCATTTCTGTCTTTCTGACCACCTTTCAAAGAACAGGGGGGTTTTCTGCTTATAAACATAATGTGTGTTCATTCTTTCAGTAACCTGGAATCGTTTGTTCTAATCGTTTTTAAGTTCTTTTTTCCTGCAGTGTAGATTTCTTATATCATTGAAATTCACACATATAATTTCTCCAGTTTTGTTCTTCAACACTATTTTCTTCTCTTATTAAAATGTTTCATAACGGCATGGTTAATGTTTAAGAATTGTACAATAGTTCATCCTAATCCTGGCAGGACTGCTTGATTTAACAAATAAAATATGACAGTTCCATTTGAATTTCAGGTAAAGAACAGTTTTTCTTCTTTTATATCGATGCCTCCATGTAATATTGCTAATGCAATGTTTAGGACATTTTGTGTTTTGTTGTTTATCTGAGATTGAAATTGAAGTCGGCATTCTACATTTTATGTTGGCAACCTTATGCAATGCCTTATTACTTATACCATTTCTTGCCATGAACACTTAGATATCTTTAGTGATGCATCGGGCATCTCTGGGCATAACATTTCCTATTCCAGGTGACGTTTTGGGTGAATTGTTAGGAGTAAAATTACTGAGGAGATGAGTACATTTTTTTCTAAGACTTTTGAAAGCCATCAGCAAATCTTTTTAAAAAGGTTATAGCAATTTAAGCTCCCACCAGCGGTGCCTGAGAGCCCTCGTCCCCCGTACCCTTGCTCATATTATCAGCACTTAATCCTTCTTTGCTATTTTGGCAGCAAATAACGACGTATCATTTCTATCTTGATTACTGATGAGGTTCACAGGTTTTGTTGATGCAGCACTTAGTGTCTTGGTATTGAAATTCCCTACAAGTGCATCCTGACTCTGCCCTTACTGTGTGTTGCTTTGAACTTGTGAGAATATGTCTTATTTGTATTGGGGTGGTTATTTTCACTCAGTAGCTGGGGCTGGAGCCCAGTCCCCAAGCTCAAGTTCCAGGACTTGCCACCAGCCTACCTGCCAGCCTACCCATGGCATATAAATAAAACCTTCATATGACTCCTCGGTGCATTTAGAATAATTAAACCAATGTGTAGTCATTTCTTCTGAGCCTGAAGAATTCAAGGTTGTTTTTTTTTTTTTTTTCACAATTCTCCCCCATCTTTGTTCCTAATATAGGACTGGCTTCAAACGCCTTTGCCATAAATATTGCTTTGTCCACCATTATAACCAAATACACCATACAGAGTTCCACTCTGTTCATGTGAACCTTGAACCTTCTGGGTATTGGCCCTGCTTTTCCCCCCTCCAAAAAAAAATACACATTGAAGAGTGGTCTCTGTCCCCAAAAGGTGGGGGAGACAGTTCTGTGAATGTTACAGTTACATTACTCCTTGCCTAGTGGAGTCCCAGATCTGACTTTAAAAGGAGCTAAAATAGCAAGACGTGCTTCTTCTAAGAAAGGAAAGACTGGAACAAATTGCTTTTGGCCCATTTCCTTCGCTTCCGTAAAGAGGGCACGCACACTGCAGGGCAGCCTTCTGCTAACTCATGGTGATGGCACGTCCTTCTGTCCTTACAGGGTCTTCTTTAATTAGTCCCTATCGTTGTTAAACAAGGGGCCATTTGGCTGGCTTCTCGGTGACACTCTTGTCCAGAGAGAAGACTTCCAGACTGGCCATTTATGTATTTTTCCAGGACTAGCTCTGTGGATACCACTGTGGTTTCCCGGGTTTTCTTTCTCCCTATCCTTTGCCTTGCATGGATTTCTGGGAATTTCATGGAAATCTGCTTTCATTGAGCACTTCAGTGCTAATTGTCCCAGATTGCTGGCTTTCCTTACATGTTACCCTGGGCCATGTGCTCAACCTTCTCACCACCCTTCCATGGACTTTTTTTTTTCTATTTACTTGTAAGTTGACGTCTTAAATTAAGCATGTTGGTGTAACACTTCAGATTTTAAATCACTGCTGGATGACTTTGCTGATTCTGAAGTGTGAGACTTTGTTGTTGAGCTGTTTGGGCCTGCACACAACATTTAAGCACCTGCTAGACGCACCTGCAGGGATACAGACCTCTTTCTAGAAAGCTCCCCATCTCTTAGAGAGATCAGATCCCAGCAGCTGCATCTGGGTGGGATTTTTGGGGGTCTCACTATGGATATGATCTTCTTCCTCACCCTCTTCCAACTTTCCCTGAAACTCACCTGGTTGGTTTACTTGTTGGTTGTCAGCAAAGAGATTTCTCAGAGGAGAGCTAAGAGGTGCACCTGACTCCCAGGACAGAACTTAGGTCAGTCACCGCGTGTCTCCATTCCCACCCACACCCGGCCTTGCCGATTGCTCTTCGATTAAAAACTTGAACCCTCAGTGTCACTACCTACAAAATGGGGCCAGAAGTGAGTCTATTCTATGGTTAAATGAGATCTGCTGCTCATGGCTTCAGAGCTTGGTCAGGACGTAACGTGATGAATGTGAGTGTTCAAAGACAGCGTCTCACCAGAAGATGAGACACATAGGCAGGCTTCTCTTGAGCCCATTGAGGTACCAAATATTGATATCTTTCAAAAGCTTATATCCATAAACAGACATTTCACCATTTTACTAGTCATTCCTCTGACGCAAAGCAAGTATTATTTAGCTCTTTCCCTGAACACTACCAGCTTGGAATCTCAATCTCAGCAATTATTATCATTCACAAATAATTTACATTTCTGAGCAAATGGAAGATACCATATCATCATTATTGTATTTGTTCAATTTGCAAAATGTGTCCTTTGAGGACTCATTTGGAAGCGTATGTGTCTATTCCAGATAGCAAATGGATTGGAGGAAATATTGCACTTTAACATTGCACTGTGGAGTGCATATTCCAAATTAATATAAAAGACACTTAGGCCTTCAAATATATTCTTGGAAAAAGTAGAATTAGTAAAAGAATGCAATTTGGGAGTTCATTTACTAAGGAAACATAGGGATGTGTCTCAGACTGTGTCTCTTCCTATAATTCTAGCGGGCATGTAGGGTTAATGGGGAAAAAGTATATGTCTGTGCTTCTTAAACCGTCATTAACTTAAGAGTGCATATTTGAAAGCAGGGAAGGCTTTGCAATGTTGTCAGTCGCTCATTCTGGAAGAAAGAAATTGAAGTGAGTGGCAGTAAGATTGGGTAGCCCGGGGCCCCAACCAAACTACACAGCCTTCAGTGGCCTCGCAGTGCACACGGACCAGATTCCCCCATTGTTTTCTACCTTTTCCTCCCCAGCCAGCACTGTCTTATATGAGAAGCTCCCATCTCTCCCACTTAAAATGCCAAGGAGCCTGTCTTTCTCCTGGGATACTGCCCGATGAGGAGAATTGAACTGTAACTCACGGTGGAGTATGTGGTGATTGCTTCTCAATTGGCCAAGGGGGACATGAGCAGATTTTGAGAAATAAAAGACCCCTCTCCGCTGTGGCCCTGGAGGAAGGGCTCTATGTGCATTTTGCCTGGTAACAGGCCTTTGAGCTCCCTAGAAAGAACAAAGCTAAGTGGCTATGATGTCAACTTCATCTTTAACTTTTGTATACTTAATACAAAAATATTTAAAGCTTGGTTTTCCATCTGGACAACCCTGTGCCAGGAAGAATTTCATGCTGTTAGGGATGAGAAGAAAACATATACACTCCCCTTAAACACGTATCCTCCCCATAAACACACACCCTCCCCATGAACACACACCCTCCCCAGAAAACAACCCTGAGATCGGCTGTGGTCCAGGCCTTAGCTAGTCAGTCTTCATTAAGATGGGGCAGAATTTGGGGCTTCTGCCCAGGCCTCCCTACCTTCCCCTAATAGTTCATTGCTGCCAATTGCTCCCATGATGCTCCTCTCTCCCCGTCTAATTCCATCTTCTTGTCCACTCGCAGGGGAACTTCGTGGCTTGCATGACGGCTATTTTACGGCAGATGGAAGACTACCATTACGCTCACCTGATCAAGACCTTCGGGAAGATGAGGACTGACGTCGTGGTGAGTGGCCTCTAGTCATTCAGAACTCTTGTGTTTGAGGCCAGAGTGGTGGCGACTTCCGAGTTCCATCGTAAAGAGATCTATGCATGAGAACTTGTTTGACATGGTCTCACCAAAGCCTCATTCTGACTTGGAGACCTGTAACTAGGGCTGACCTAGAGAATGCGATGGTATCTGAGCCCAGAGAGATCCCTGGCTGTCATCACAGCATCCTCTCCCCGCTTTACTGAGTCACTGACAATTTAGAGACACTCCCTATTATCATTAGCTCCTGTCACTGCTCGGTTGACTTTTCAGCACTGTAACTTCAGACGCTCCCCGGGCTTAAGCTGTTCTCTATTATTAGTTATTAATTAGTCCTAATCATGGCTCCTCCTCAGCATTTCTCCAAATAACTCCTTAGTGTTCCTCACTGAATCTATGATGCAACTGAATTAGGAAAAGTATAAGAGAAGGGAATTTGGTGCTTAGGAGTTACCTCCCTGATAATCGGAAATTACACTGGCACATGGCAGATATCCTCTGCAAGGCTACAATCAACCCTGTCTTCAATATGCCCGATGAGAAGTTGACATGGACTCTTGGATCCCACTTCTAAGGGCCCACGGGTCCCGATGAAATACTCACAGATTCCCATGGGACACAGCTAGCTAGCTCTTCCAATACTTCCAGAACAAGGCTTGGCTGTACTCAATCTCTGCCTTATTACGGGATGGGAAGAAAAGAGAGATTTTTAAGATTCTTTTCAAAGAATTATCTCTAGGACACATTTTTTCCCCTTATTGTAGACAGATAGATAGATGACAGATAACTTATAGATAGAGCTCTAAAAAGAAAATGGCTCTATTCCTCAAAATTATACCAATTTCTCTTATACATAGCTCAATGATAAATAGATATACATAATAGGTAGATAGATAGATCCATCTCTAAGAAGGAAATGAATCTGTATCTCAAAAAATCGTCGCAGTCTTCCTTAAATAAAAGTGTGTGTGTGTGTGTGTGTGTTGGTTTTCTGTGATTATCAGTGAGCAGTTCATACATTCATGTAAGTCCTGTGTGTGTGTTACATAGTATCCTATGATTCATTTGAATCACATTTTATATTCGTAGCATTTAATGCTGTGTCTCAGTCTTAAATATGCCCCTATGCCCTGCATAGTGGAAAGAATAGTTATAGCGTGAAACTGTGTTGCCATCTTTATGAATAATATTCCAGGCTCTATAATAATGTTTTCAGAATAAGAACAATTGCTCATCCCGATAAGCAAGGACTCCAGTTAGTAATTTTATGTTATCAGAGCTGTCACACGGTCAAAATCTACCCCTGCAAACTGCGAGAAGATATCTAATCCCAACTATCAAGGTGATGAGGGTTCTTCAGCATTTCTGTGACTGTGGCTGGGGATGGCTCAGATGTTTGAGTTCGTGCCTAACATGCATCATGCCCTGGGACCCCAGCCCTACCTAAAACTGAGCATAACTGTAATCCCAGAACATGGGAATTGGAGACAGAAGGATCAATAGTTCAAGGTTTTCCTCAGCTACATAGCTAGTTTGAGATCAGTCTGGGCTACATGAGACTGTGTCTCAGAAACAAAACAAAATTTTCAAACAGAATGACTGTGCCTTGCAGGTTAGAAGCATATGTCTTCCCTTCCTCCTGAACCCTGCCTTGCTCAGAGCAGGTCAGATACAGCATCTATGTTGTGGCCCTAATTTCCCAAGGGATTGTTTTCTTCCCCTAGACACAGCCATTCAGAAAATCAATTATTCTCACACAATTTGATTTCCATTATCAAATGGCCTTTGTTATTTGGGAATCTCAAATTCTTGCGGCAAGGATGGTAACCTATTTGACGGTTGTTAATTCATCAGACCCTTCCTTCATCCCAATTCCTTCATCCACCAACTGTATGTGACGCTCTGGCAACTGTCAAAGAAACCAAAAGGTTATTTCCTGTGAAATAATTGGATGTCAATTAGTATTTCAATATGAAAATGACCTAAACTGTTTTCCTGAATCTCACTTCCTTCTCATGTTCAGGGTCTCAGTGTGAGTCCTTAGTGGTTGGATGAGTCATTCATTCACAGACAGGAAGTCACATCACAGAGCTGCTGCTCTTCGGCAGTAGTGAGACTCTCACAAGCCAGGGGAAGACTAATCCAGGAAAGAAAAAGACTGGACAGGTGCCACTCAAGTGTCCCTCACAGCATGGGGCGAATCAG
>PVHP010041445.1:0-15419 GCA_004024765.1 Zapus hudsonius | reverse complement strand
CTGGTGAGAAAGGGGTATTCCTAGTGGGAAGTAGTGATGGAGCAGAGAGGAGCAGAGGATGCTGGGAAAGTGGTGGTCTTCAAGGGAAGGAGGGATGGAATAGAGAGGAGCAGGGGCTGCTGGGATGTTGGAGGTCCTGGAGGAAAGAGGGATGGAACAGGGAGGAACAGAGGCTGCTGGGACTGTTGTGGTCCTTGTTAAAGGAAGGGGATCTTAGAGGGACAGAGGCTGATGGGGAGGGGGAGGTCCCGCATGGAAGGAGTGGTGCAGTAGCGCCTGCAGGCAAGGGGGAGGTCCTGGTGGAAAGAAGCTGTTGAGAAGAGGTCTCTATGACAGGGGAAGTCCTGGAGGGAAGGAAGAGTGGAGCAGAGTAGAGCAGAGGCCACTGAGACCAGGGAAAGTCCTCTAGGGAAGGGAGGGCTGGAGTGGAGAGGAGAAGAGGTCGCTGGGAATGGGGGAGGTCCTGATGGGAAGGAGGGTTGTGAATGGAGAGAATCAGAGACAGCAGGGACCAGGAGAGGTCTGCTTGTGGGAGGAGCCAGGCAGGGAGGAATTGAGCTGTCCCTGAGACCCAGAGAGGTTCTCTAGGGAAGGAGGGGGTGGACCCCCATTGTTTTAATGGTCAAATAACCTGGTGGTGTGTAAAGACATGTAATCCTAGCTACTCAGCCTACTTAACAGGAGAATCATGAGCTTGTGGCCTGTCTGGCCTACAGAGTGAGTTCAAAGCCAGAATATCAAACATAGTGAGACTGTGTCTCAAAATAAAAAGCCAAACAATGGCTGTAGATGTTACTCTTTGGTAGAGTACTTGCTTGCCATGTTTGAGGCCGTAGGGTCAATCCCCAGTACCACACATAAAACAGAGTGACAAAGAATATGAGAGACATTCATTTAAAGGCATACAAATAATTGGGGCTGGAGAGATGGTTCAGTGAATAAAACTCTTGCTATGTCACATAATTGTTTAAGTACCTGAGTCCAAATCCCCAGAACTCACATAAAAATTGGACACTATTGTAGCTGTCTGTAATTCTAGCATATTCATGGCAGGAAGGAAAGCAGACAGGCGAATTCTATGGAAGCTTGTGGGTCAGCTTGCCTCGTGAAGGGAACTGTGAATAACACAGAGATCCCTCCTCAAACGAGGTATCAAGAGAACACCAACTCCTTGTACTCTGACCTCCATAAACATGCCATGGCACATATGCATCAACATACACACCCACATGAACACACAAATCCACACATACACACATGTGCAAAGAAATACAAATGTTCAATAATCACACACAAATGTAATAAGCATTATTAGCTACTAGGGAGATGTTAAATCCACAATGAGATATCCTTCATAACCACTAAGACAAACATAAGCAGATAATGGGAAAAAGATATGAAAATAGAGCCCTCAGACTTTCAGTATTTTTGTACAAATATAAAAGGGTAAAGCAGTTCCTGACAGTAGACAAAAATGGCCTGGGAAGTCAAGGTAACAGAAATCCAAATGTGAATGGTGTTTTTCACCTTGACTAGAAGTAGGAAATGTCACTAGACTTAAAGAAACCTGGATCTTTTCTTTATCTCCTTTTTTCCCCTGGAAAGTTACTCCCTCCAGGGAAGATTTATAAATTAAGCTAACACCATCCTAGATGATAGAAACTCTGATCCCTACCTAAGATTCCTGGAAATATTACCCCATATTACAGAAACCTGGTCTTTCTCTCCTAGAAACTGTCAAACATAGTCCTTGTCATAGAGCAACCTGTGAATCTGGTTCTTAACATGCTGCAACCTGCCCCACGGTCCATAAAAACCCAACTAATTCACCCATTCTTTTCCTTACATAAGTCATTTTTGGTCAGGCGTGGGTTTCCAGCAATGAGAAAGGCTCATGTAAAGACAAGAGTGTAGGGATGCGCAGATGTTCTGGACTATGGAGAGAGATCCAATGCATAGGTAGGTATGTGGTCATGGAAAGGTATCAGGATAGATGAAATTACCATGGAGGTCAGAGTAAGAAAATAAAACCTCCAAATCCGGCAACCTGAGCACTTCAATGGTGGCTTAGAAGGGACAATTAGACAGTAGTAAGAAGGAATCTATGTATTAATTTGATAATTTTTACTGTGCTCTATTCTTTTAATAGATTTACCCTTCATAGCTACCTCTAAGTTTTGTGTGTCTGTGTGTTCTAAAAAACCCCATTTGGTTTTTAATCACCGAGAACATTGATGCTCAACATCTAAGGAAATTAGGTATTCTGTACCTTGGGTCTAGTAGAAAGTTCAAACTAAATATGGACTGTCTCCCCAAACCCTCAGTCCTCTAACCCCAATGAAACCCCTATGCAATGCACCATCACCTTATAACTCATTCTATATTGAACCTGAGGCCCTTTTGGGGGAGCATTTTTGCTACCTACTTTATAAGTATCAAACTGAATCAGTTTCCTGTAGCTGCTATAAATTACTATGAACTCAGTGGCTTAAACGAGAGAAATTTCTTTTCTCACAGTTGTGAAGCCCAAGAGTCCAAAATCAGTTTCTCTTGTGTAGGTAAAACCATCCTCAATCTAGAGATTGTAGTGAAAATATTCATCCCCGGGTCTTAAGGCCTCTGATGGGTGCCAACATACCTTGACTTGTGGCTATCTCCTGCAAATCCTCAAAACCCTACCCTCTCTGTGTGTGTCTGCTCATCTTCATATCTCTCTCTCTCTCTCTCTCTCTCTCTCTCCCTCTCTCTCTCTCTCTCTCTCTCTCTCTCTCTCTCTCTCTCTCTCTCTCTCTCTCTCTCTCTCTCTCTCGTGTGTTGGTATATGTTTGAGGGGGTGTGATCTTCTTTCCCTTTCTTCTTATAAAGCAATTGTAATTACATGTACTGCCCACATGGATAATCTAGAATAATCTCCCTAGCTCAAGATCCTTAATTAAGTCTGTGAAGATGACTTTCAGATTAAATCTCCTTTTCAGTTTCCAGATATTAGGAGTAGATATATTTTGAGTTTTATATTTTAGTCTACTCCAACATTCATTGGCCCATGAGTGCCAATGTGTGGTGATATAAATTAGGTGTCCCTCATAAACACAAGCATTTTGAATGCTTAGTTCCCACCTGATTGCAGTTTGGGAAGTGGAGCTTTACTGGAGAAGGTGTGTCAATGGAGGTGGACCTTGAGGTTTATTAACCCTCAGTTTGTCAGTGTCAACTTGCTCACTGTCATGCTGTGGTATTCCATCTGCTGTAGCAGAGATGATGTCCAGCCTATGTTTATGCCATATTTTCCCCTGCCATCATGCAGCCAGCATAAACAACTTTCTTTCTATAAGTTACTTTTGGTTGTGTGCTTTGTGAGAGCAACACAAAGTGAACTGCCACAGGAAATTGTGGCTGCTGCCAGAAACCGGACTGTGTGGCTCTTGGCCTTTTGGAACTGATTTGTGGGAGGAATGTGGACGGATTTGAGACCTTGATCTAAGAAGCACATTGCAATGCCGAAGGCAGAGTTTCCTGGACCATCCTTAAAAGAAAGGAATGCAGTAAGAACTAAGGACTGTGAGATTTGGCTTTTAAGGGGAAGAAAGAACTTTATCAGGACTGAGCTAGAATCAGTTTATGTGAGAGGCTTGCTGCCTTCTGCCTGCCTGTGACGTGATAACTTGTGCAAGGTTGTATTACGTAAAATGACTGGTGTGAGCAGGTGAATATGGCACACAAAAAAAATGAAGTCCTTGTGCTGAAACACACTGACTGTTCAGCAGCAATTGTTTTAGAGGCTACAACTCTTGAGGTTGGGTCAGTGGATCTGCATTGGAACATCAAGAATGAATGGGAGAGGAGGGCGGAGCATGATGGCAGACGAGTAGCAGCCTCGCCAGGACTCTCTCCGTAAAGGTTTGATTTTCCAGCTGGGTTCCAAACCCCAGACCCCAGCCTGCCATGAACCCAAGCCCACCTTCTCCCCAGATCCTGCACCAGCCCAGACAGGGTTCCCCAGAGGCTTTCTGCTCCGCAGAGGAACGGAGAGCCACCCCTCCCCCACAAAAAAGTTCCGGCCATTGCCATTGTCTCCTCGCAGGCACTTCCAGAGTCCTTGCCTGCTGATCACCTCTCCCTCAAGTGACCCCCTCCCTACAGTGCCTGATCCTTGGGTGCACTTCTCTCTGCGACCCCCCCCCCCACACACACACAGGCAGACTCGCTTCTAGGGCAAACTGATCTAGCTCGGTTCCGGAAGCACAGTTTGGATCACAGCTGAGGGTGGGGCCAGGACTCTGGCAGATACCTGGGAACCACTGCCGCTGCTGGGAGGGCAGAGGCCAGTTCAGGCAGGGACCACGTGCCACTGCCAGGAGGGCACAGGTGATTTTGGCGGGCACCAGGGACCATGTGCCACTGAAGGGAGGACACAAGTTGGTCCAGGAATTTGAGAATATGGATTACATGAGCAATAGGAAGCTCTCACCAGGCTCTTGAGTCTGGGCGGCTGGGGTTGGGTTGGCGCGTGGAATCAGAACAGTTCCACCTAGTAATGGCCCAAGGAGAGTCTAGAGCCTTGAGTCTCTACCCCTAGTGGGGGAGATAGCATTCCACATCTGCTTGGTGTGGTCAGGTGGGAAAACACTGGGCTCTATAGCCTGGGGTTCTGGGGCTGTTTCTACTGCAGCATACCAATTGGAGACAGGGGCCTGTGAGGTGGCTCTAAGACTAAATAGTCACATACAAAGGTATCCAGACGGCTAAAGGTCTGAGCCTGGCTGCGGGCAGAACACCCCAACAGGAAAGACCTCTGTTTAAGGTCAAATCTGGTGATCTTTCCACTGGAAGCAAAGCAGGCTGTACAGCACTCCCCAGGGTGCCTGAGTCCCACTCCCCTACCTAGGCATGGGCAGAAACCAACGAATAAAACCCACAGACATCAAAGACAGAACTCCCCAACTCAGGGACCCTAGTCCCATTATGGAACAGGAAAGCGGCAAGGAAGTGGAGACAACAAATATACAATCCCAAAGAGAGAAAAAATATGACTCCTGGCCACAATTGCAGTGCAAACATGAAGCAGTTAATGGCTGATACGGAAACTATGAAAAAAGACATGAATGAGATGAAGCTCAACAATACAAGCATAGACTCCAGACTGAATTTAATGGAGAGAAATATGGATGAATTCAAAAACACATTAAGTGACTTGAAGGTGAATCAACCACGGGAGGCGCTAGACAATAAATTGATTAAATTTTATGAGGACTTAAGAAAACTTAAAAATGATTTTCAGGAATCCGTAGCAAAAACAAAAATAGACTGGAAATTGGATCTCACCAAAGAATTGGAGACTATAAACAAAATAATAGCAGAAACCAAAAGTGAAATGGAGTTGTTAAAAAAAAAACCTCCCTTTAATCAATCAGTCCCAGAGTTGACAATCTCTATCAGATGTCAAGACTCTCAGATGTCGAGGACAAGACAGAAGGAATTAATAAGGATGTCATAGGTTTCAATAAATTCAAGAAATCAAGTCAGCAAATTCTGAGGGATCTATGGGACACCATAAAGAGGCCCACTATTAGAATCATGGGGATCCCAGAGGGAGAAGAAGCCCAGGGTAAGGCCATAGGAAATATTTTCAACAGAATTATTCAAGAAAACTTCCCCTATCTAACAAGAGAAAGCACACTCAACATTCAAGGGGCCCATAGGACTCCAAACAGACAGGACATGAAAAGGAATTCTCCAAGACACATTTTAATTAAGATGCCTAACATAGAAAGCAAAGAGAAAATACTCAAAGCTGCAAGAGAAAAGCACACCATAACTTATAAAGGAAAATCCATCAGACTTACCTCAGACTTCTCATTAGAAACCATGAAAGCAAGAAGGGCTTGGAATAATGCTTTTCAAGGCCTAAAGAAGAAATGACTTTCAACCTAGACTATTGAAACCAGCAAAGCTATCCCTCGTAATATATGGAGTATTGAAAGTGTTCCATGAAGTAAACCAGCTCTATGACTATTTGAAAACAAAGCCAAAATTACAGAAGATTCCACAGGACGTATCCCACACAGAAGAAACAGCAAATCTACCTCAGAAGAGTACCAGAGATCAGGCACGACAGTCACAGTCAGTGTGCTAATAACAGCAGCACAGACACCAAACTCCATTAACCCTTCAACATGGCAGGGCTTAGAGCAAACCTCACAGTTATATCTCTGAATATAAATGGACCTACCCCCCCTATAAAAAGATACAGACTTGCAGGGTGAATCACAAAAATGGACCCTTCATCTGCTGCCTTCAGGAAACGCCCCTTACCTCTAAAGACGGCACTCTTCTTAGAGTTAAAGGAGGGAAAACAGATTATCAGGCATGTGGAAGTAAAAAGGAAGCACGTGTGGCTACATTAATCTCTGACAAAAGAGACTTTACACCAAAATCAATTAAAAAGGATAATGATGGTCACTTCTTACTCATCAAAGGAATGATCCAACAGGAAAATATCACCATCATTAACATGTACGCACAAAATTTGGGTGCAACAGAGTTCATAAAGGAAACCCCACTCAAAAATAAAGCAGAAATAGACTCTAACTCCATCATAGTAGGAGACTTTAATACACTTCTATCATTTCTAGAGAGATCAAGCAAACAGAAGATCAGCAGGGACATAACGGAGCTCAATAACACCACTGACCATCTGGGGATTACATATTTACAGAATGTTCCACCGCTAAGACACAGAATTTACATTCTTCTCAGCAGCGCATAGGACTTTTTCTAAAATCGATCACATCTTAGGTCACAAATCTTCCCTAAACAAATTCAGAAAGATTGACGCAGTTCCTTGCATCATATCAGACCATAGTGCATTAAAGCTAGAAATTAACAATGGGACAAGATCCAGAAAATGCACAAAGTACTACTGCATGAACAGTTCACTCCTAAAAAATGATTGGGTCATCCAAGAAATAAAAGAGGAAATTCAGAATTTCGTAGTAATAAATGATGACGATAACACATCAGAACTTGTGGGACACAATGAAGGAAGTCCTGAGGGGAAAGTTCATTGTGCTAAATGCCTTCATATTAAGGACAGAGAGGTCTCAAATCAATCATCTAACCACCCACGTAAGATCATTGGAACAGATGGAAAAAGCTAACCCGAGGAGCTCAAGACGAAAGGAAATAATTAAAGTAAGAGCTGAGATTAATGAATTGGAAATCAAGAAAACGATTAAAAAATAGATAAATCAAAGAGTTGATTCTTTGAAAAAGTTAATAAGATCAACAAACCTCTGGCCAACCTAATCAAACGAAGAAATGAGAAAGCCCAAACCAACAACATCAGAAAGGACAATGGGGAGATCACAACAGATCCCGAAGACATTGGAAGTTTCATTAGGTCATACTTCCAAAATTTCTACTCCACAAAATTAGAGAACCTGGAAGAAATGGATAAGTTTTTGGAAACCTACCAACTACCCAAGCTTAACCCAGAGCGAATAAAATCACTTAGTAAACCTATCACAAACACAGAGATTGAAGATGTAATAAAAAACCTTCCCAAAAGGAAAAGCCCAGGATCAGATGGTTTCTCAGCTGAATTCTACCAAGCCTTCATCATAGAGCTGAAACCACTCTTTCTGAAGCTTGTAAGTATCATAGAAAAAGAGGGAAGGCTTCCAAACCCTTCTTTGAAGCTACCATTGCCCTAATTCCCAAACCACGCAAGGATGCAACAAAAAAAGAGAACTACAGACCCATATCTCTGATGAATTTGCATGCAAAAATCCTGAACAAAGTCCTAGCAAACCGGATACAATGCTACATCAAAAATATTATCCACCCTGACCAAGTTGGCTTTATCCCAGAGATGCAGGGATGGTTCAACATACGCAAGTCAATAACTAATCCACCACATTAATCGGCTCAAACACAAAAATCACATGGTTATCTCAATAGATGCGGAGAAGGCCTTTGACAAAATTCAACACCACTTCATGATCAAAGCTCTGGAAAGAATAGGCATAGATGGCCTAAACCTCAACTGAATAAAGACAATTTACAAAACTCCTAAAGCACAAATTGTTCTCAATGGGGAACGACTCAAGGAGTTCCCACTCAATTCAGGAACAAGACAGGGGTGTCCATTCTCACCAATGCTCTTTAACATAGTGCTTGAAGTTCTAGCCCAAGCGATAAGACAGGAGAACAGCATAAAAGAAATACAAATCAGAAAGGACGAACTTAAACTACCCCTCTTTGCAGATGACATGATCCTTTATATATCAGAACCAAACAATAGTATCAGTAACCTCTTGAAGGTGAATAATGCCTTCAGCAATATGGCAGGATACAAAATTAACAAACAAAAATCAGTAGCTTTTCTATATGCAGAAGACAAGCAGACAGAAAAAAGACATCAGAGAGACTGTCCCATTTTCTATAGCCTCAAAGAAAATCAAATACCTTGGAATATCACTAACCAAAGTTCTAAAGGATTTACATGAGGAAAATATTGAAACACTCAAGGAGGAAATAGAGGAGGACATGAGAAGATGGAAAGATATTACATACTCATGGTACAGGAGAATCAATATATTAAAATGGCAATCCTGCCAAAAGCGATTTACAGATTCAATGCTATGCCGAAAAACAATCCCAACCTCTTTCTTCACAGACATAGAAAAAAATAATCTCTAAATTTATTTGGAAGGGGAAAAGACTTCGGCTAGCCAAAACCATTCTAGGTAACAAAGCCTACTCAGGAGGTATCACCATGCCTGATTTCAAAACATACAACAAAGCCATAGTAACTGAAACAGCATGGTACTGGCATAAAAACAGACAGACAGATCAATGGAACAGAATTGAAGACCCAGCTTTAAATGGAAGTAACTTCAGTTATTTGGTCTTAGACAAGGAGGCCAACAATGTACGCTGGGCCAAAGATAGCATCTTCAACAAATGGTGCTGAACAAATTAGATAAACATGTGTAAATAAATGAAAATAGACCAACTCCTTTCACCATGCACAAAAATCAACTCCAAATGGATCAGAGACCTCAATATAAATTCTGTAACACTGAACACCCTGGAAGAAAAAAATAGGAGGAAATCTACATGAAATAGGAGTAGGAAAAAATTTCCTGACAAATCTCAGGCACCTCAGGAAATGCAACAATCACTTAACCAATGGGACCTGATCAGGCTCAAAAGCATCTGTACAGACAAACAAACCATTCTCAGAGCCAATAGACCCCCATCATACTGGGAGACGATCTTTACCAGCTATAACTCAGAGAAAGGCCTAATCTCCAGATCTTACAGAGAACTCAAAAAATACTTAATGAAATCTCAAACAGCCCCCTCACAAAATGGGGCACTGATCTCAACTGAGAATTCACAGAGGAGGAAACACAAATGGCCTTGTCTCATCTAAGAAAGAGCTCAGAATCCATAATTATCAGGGAAATGCAAATCAAAAACACAATGAGGTACCACCTTACTCCGGTCAGAATGGCAATCATAAAGAAATCCAACAACAATCGTTGTTGGTGAGGATGCAGGGAAAAAGGAACCCTCATTCACTGCTGGTGGGATTGCAAACTCGTTCAACCATTATGCAAAGCAGTGTGGAGACTCCTAGACAGAATGGACATAGAACTACCAATGGACCCATAAAATCCTCACGAGCATACTGTAACCTACTGAGCAAGTAGTGGGCTTCGACTGGCAAGAGGGTCCATGAGTAGTAGGGGAAAGAGTCTCAGCCTGTGAATAATTGATCAGTCTGACAACCCCTGGTCCCAGTCACTGGTTCCTTCCCTCACTGAGCTGTTGACCAAAGTGACCCATGAGGTTCCAATTACAAGACAGAATTCTGTCAAAGTCCTTGAATTCCCTCCCCAGGCCTGAGGCAAAACCCTGTTGCTGAAGAAACCACAGAATGCCATTGATCAGCATCAAGGTCCGGAATGGTAACCAGCCCCCAGGTGGTAATTAGTGCATTGCTGGAAGGCACTGCACAAGCTGCCAGGGGAAGCTGATCAACGACAGCTGGAGTAAACAGAGAAACAGAGACCACTGGCATGAAACACAGTCTGCGGCCATGAATAGGCTGACCATACCTCCTACTGGGAGAGAACAGCATACCAAGAAAGGAGCACTCGTGTAATGTAGGAGTCTGGGCCTCGGGGACACAATCAACAGCTTTTAAATTTGGCCAAATATTCCACTTAGGGAAGGGGAGCCCTTGACTGAAACTGGGGTTTCAGGGTGGTAGGCACCAGATAACGTTATCTTGGGCTCACAAGAAAAGATGCACTATTGGAGCGATTGACGGAGAGGTACTAAGAATAGAATCTTGGTAATCCAGAATTGTATATATTTGTTAACCTAGACTGATTTCACTCTCCGATGGAGAATGTGTTTGTATTTTTCAGGATGCAGCAAGAGAGCTGTGGCCCATCTAATCCTACCATCTGACTGTAGGCCCATAGCTGAGATCCTGGCAAGAGATGAGCCACCACAGACATATCGAGGAGGATCCATATGGAATCCTGCAGAGAATGACAGGATGAACAAGGGACCCATAGCCACAGCCATTCAATCAACACAGGATAAGCCAGGGTAACAGAAACCAACAATTTTCGACACAAAGCCCCCTAAACTCAAAACATTAAACCAGCCTTAATACTCACCCACCACAACTCAGGGAACTGAGCAGAAGAGGGGGCGGAAAGATTGTGTAAGCCATGGTGGAGGAGACTATCCCAAGGCATGGCACCCCTCTGTAACAACACATTGGAGCCAGGAGAACCAGGCTGAGCGCTAGGCTATCCATGGTACCCTGCCACAAGGACTGATCCAGACGACCCACGGAGGAGGATATCCAGCTGATTGGGGATGGGGAGGGGGGCATTGGGGAATTGGGGATAACAAATCATTGTTTGCCACTAAATAATGTAACTCATTATGGACAATAAATATATATTTTTTAAAAAAGGAATGAATGCTGACTCTTGAGAGTAGGGTTCCTAATTGCTGAAGTAGTGCCTTGCCTTTCAAACTCAGCTTTCCAAGCCTGGATTTGGTAGCTCACCTGGTACTATGGAGTATACCAAATGCAGGAAAGAGAGGGTTATTGGATTTGCAACATGCTTTTGATTTTTGGAAATGGCCATGTGTGTTGTGAGGCAGGGTTGTTGGAAGTCCCTGTGAGGAGGCATGATGGAGCCATGAGGATGAACCATGGGTTGAATTGGAGACCCATCGAAGATGCCCAGAAGATAGGATGGATGCCAAGAATAGTTACTGGCATGGGATGGAGTTTTCCTTGGGCTAGGAACAGCCCAGCTGGAAGGAAGGAATTAGAAATCCAGAGACTCATCCCTGGTGAGAGACTTGGAGCTACAGAATTTGATGTCAGTCCTGTTGTTTTAAATCTTGTATTGGTTCAGTATTTCTTGATTATGCCAATGCCATCTTTTGCAGTGTGAATGCTTATTCTTAGCAATTATGGGTTTTTGTTTGTTTATTTGTTTTATAGCTAACAGTTAAAAGACATTGGACTATGGGGATGTTTGAACAGTACTGGGGAGTATGGGGACTTTAGAGGTTGGAATAAATGCATTCCATTTTACATCATTTGTGGTTGTGAGTCTATGGTGGCCAGGGGTAGATTGTGGTGCTGTGAATTAGGTGTCTATGAGAGTTTGAATGTCATTGTATGTCCCCCATAGCCTAAGGTATTTTGATTAAAACTTGAATCTCCAGAAGACTGCCGGAGGATGTGTCACTGGGGGCAGCTCTTGTAGTCCAACCCTAAAGTGCATTCAGAGTAGTTCGAGCTCTGGCTCTGTATGCTTAATGGATACTTTGTGGTTTCACTCTGCTGAAAATTCTGAAGTGTGCCACCTTCTTCCACCATTGGTGGTGTTTCCCCTGAGTTCTATATGCCTGAAATATACCTTTTCCTCCCATAAGGTGCTGTGGTCAGGTGTTTGCTTTACAATGTGAAGGTAACAGCAACACTGTCCTTCATGAACTCATGTGTTTTCAATACTTATTCCCCAGCTGATGGCAATGTGACAGGTGGAGCTGTGCTGGAGAGGTGTGTCACTAGGAGTGTGGACCTTTAAGTTTATTAACCTTGAGTTTCCCAGTGTTAGTTGACTTCCTCACATGTTCCAGTGTTTCATCTGCGATGACAGAGGTGATGCCCAGTCTGTGCTCATGCCATTTTCCCCCAGCCAACATGGATCTTCCCCTCGATTCTGTTAAGTCAAAAGAAACAACTTTCCTCCCATTGGCTGCTTTGTACCAGGAACAAGTAAGTAACAGCAACACTAAGTATCATTTGTCGCCACATGCATACATTCCTGGTTGAGGAGGACTGCAAGAAACACTTGACACTGAAATAAAAACAATTCACAAACGCTGTAACTGAGAGAAAACTCAAGGTCAGGGAATTGGAATAAGGTGTGCTTAGTTTTGTTTTCTTCATCAACACCATTCTCTCATTACCTGAAGAACTCCTGTGTCCTTAATAGCAAATGGGCAAAAAGAGAAAGGACTCCAGCCTAAGGAGCTCACTTAAAAGCATTGGGGGCAGGGATTCAAAAGTGAAGACACAGAGGAACTTGCTGATTTTGAAGTGTAGGATGAGCTGATTCTCTGAGTGCATACAGGCTCATTCAGAAAGTATCCAAAGCTATGACAGATTTCCAGATCTCTCTGTGGAAAGTTAAAGCTACCATTCTGCAGCATTCCTCTTTAAGCAGCAGATATTCAACTTACATTGGTAGTTACCTTGACAGTAATTACTCTGAAGTCTTGTTTTCCTAATTATCAGGCATACTCTGACACTCTATTCTTTATAATTCATTATCAGCCCCTCCTCCAGTTTCCTGACACTTTAGTACATGTGATTAATTGCATCCTTCAATATTCCTCATTGAGGTTAGGTGAAGTTCAGTTTTTCTACAGAAGTCAGAATACTGGGTTCATGGCCGAGTTCTGCCACTATCTTGATGTGTGGAACAAATATCTTCTTGTATCTGGGCTTTCTGGTTTTACATCTGAAAAACAAAGGAGGTCCATGGCCTTGTTCAAATGTGCATAGGCCTCCATGGTGGATGAGGCATTGTGGACTCTCCCAGGAGAGTGCAGGTTACAATCACTGTGACCAGAAAGGAAAGCAGGGCATGGTTCTTAAGCAAATGCTCCACCCAGGAGGCTAAAGCCTCTGCAGTGGCTCAAGTTCTTCCTGAATTCTACTACGTGGCAGTAGGGAAAGACAGGCAACCATCCTTGGAATGAGCAAACCATATCTCACTCTTGGAAATTCTGTCAGGGGGAATGAGAAAATTCTTTCATGATGAACAAAAGCCTTTGCATATTGTCCAAGTATTAGAAAGCTGCCAGATGGACACATCAAAGAACCCTGATGGAAGAATTCAGAATGTCTAATTCACAAAACAGGCCCATGGTATTCCAACTAAGGTATCTGCCTCCTCTTTTCTCCAGCACACTCCTCTAGCCTGCCTGCCCCAATCTTTCCTCTGGAAACTAAACCTTAACCAAAATCATTCTTATTGGATTTAAGTTAGTACCACATTAATTAGCAAAAAGAATGTGGCTAATTAAGCAGCTTAATATGTTCCTGGGATGAAGAGCCTTTGAAGAATTTCTTCCTACAGGTGCTCCAACCTCTCTTTAGCATGGGAAGCTGGGGATATCATGACCTTTGAGCCGACTCATGTCCAGCAGGAATCTCAGTTATGTTACTTCCTATGTGACTTTTGGTAAATTGGTTCACCTATCTGACCCTCCATTTCATCAGTCATAAAATCAATCTGATAATAGGTGATATAATATGTAATTGGTGCAAATTGTTATACTTAATCTTCACAGAAGCTTCTAAGTCAGGTATCATCTGCTTTTCTTTGAAAAAAAATCACATTTCATTTAGAACCTCCATGCATATACAGAATATACCATGATCAAAATCCCCTCCCACCACCTTTCTTTGACCCATCCCCCTCCATTGAATACTTTCTGCTTTCCAACAAGTCCCTCTTTGATTTTGGTCATCTGCTTTTCTGAGAGAATTCATTGAGCTGACTGAAGTGACCAACAGGTCCATAGCAGTGCTAAAGGTATTGTAGCCAGCTAGTACTGAATGTTCAGCTGATGTGAAGTGATAAAGAGCAAAGCAAGAACTATCTTCTCATTCTTATAGGTTGCATCTTGAACATATCACCAAATCAAGTGTATTTAAATCTTGCCTGCCACGATGATAGAAATTCCAAAAGGTGGACCCTAGTTGGGGAATGTAAACCACTGGGGGTGAAATGAGAATGTTGGGGTGTACTCTGCCAATGCACTAATATATGCCACCAAGACAATATTGTTGGCATGTCCAAGGATTCTTATGAATACAACCAATGAAATCCACATACCAGAGAATAAGGTTCAGAATTTTATTGTAGCTTAGAGCTTTAGGAGGGACAGCGTTATGAGAAGGGGATCTTAAGGGAAGGAAAGAAGACATAATTCTTTGCCCCAAGAGGCAAGAGGGGGTTTGGGATTTTTTTTTATGTGAGCCCTGTGGATAGGCTACTTGTCTAACATCAGGTGTCTGGTGTCAGAATTTCTGGAAAATTGAAATCTTCCCAGAAATCTTAATTGTCTAGGAAGGGCCTCCTAAGAAGGGGTGGAAGGATTCCCTAAGGGGGCAGAGATGAGGAAAGGCCAGACCCTTCTGACTTTTCTGACCTGGAGCAAAGTGTAATGACCTACATTTTTCCCCTACAGACTCTCTGACTGTAGTGAGCCTCCAACAGGGCACTGCTGAGGGCGGAGCCCGGTGGCCCGGCCCCATTTCCCTGGACCCGCGTCCTGCCACTCCCACCTACGGAACGTCCGGAGTCCCTCTCCTTTGTTGAGAGCCTGCTGACCACACCTATAAGATGGTGCGGGTTTCTGCTCACCACCCTCATGGAGGAGAGTATTCCAGTGGAAAAACAACTCCTTGTATGGAAACGGCTTAATGCCTGGCATGCTTCCGTGTATGTGGACCAATTATGAATGTATATGTGTGTTATGCTGATAGGTTAGGATATGACTTAAAAATTCCTGCACATCCTGAGGCAGGAAGGAGAAGAAGAAAAGGAAGAAGAAAGATTGTAACTCACAAGGTTTCCTGAATAAACTGCTGAAGAGAAGAACTCGTGGTCGTGTCCTTTCTTGCAGGTCGAGCTTTGGATGCGACAGTTGGTGGCCCGTAAGGGGACCTCTTCCTGAAGGACGGTTCAGAACACTCAGCAATCAGGGCAGTGCACTGGTGAGTTCCCGGGGAAGTGGGGAATCCGCGACAAAAGCGGGGAAGTATATTTGCTCCTGTTTTGTAAACAAAG
>PVHP010041444.1:0-15408 GCA_004024765.1 Zapus hudsonius | reverse complement strand
TGGTGGTGGTGGTGGTGGTGGTGGTGGTGGTGGTGGTGGTGGTGATGGTATGTTACCTTACTGGTTGTAGGGTAGGGGTTATGGTGGTGGTGATGCTGGTAGTAGAGGTGATATGGTAGTGCCAGTAGTGTGCTGGCATCAGTGGAGGTGGTGAAGGTCATGGTGGTGATCATTCATAGTGTTTCCACGTGGTATTAAATTCAGTCCAAACAACCCCTGACAAAGCATGCTGTTGCTAATGGAGACCTTGATTTATTCTTCTTTTGGTTAAATTTAGGTCAACGGGCAGCTGAACTGCACAGCTACTTGGCCAGCAACAGGAGTAGCAGCAACCACCCTGGGGGAGGAACAACAGCCCCAATTAAGCTCAAAGGAAGTGAATCTGCCTGGGAATAAGCCTAAAATCATTTTCAGAAATGATGCTGATATGCAGCCTCACCACCTCTCCTCCTTGATTCCTTGTCTTAATTGACTTGAAACTTCAGGAAAAGAGCTACCAGTAGAGGGAATGGTCAGGACACTCTGGGCTCAGTGTTCCCATTCTTGGGGAAAATCTGACAGTCCCAGTGATGACTCCCATCTCCCTCCTTTGTTCTTATACAGCCTTGGACAAGTGGCCCAATCTCTCTAAGTCTCAGCATCTTCTGTAAAATGAAGGGAAGGGCACCCACCTTCAGGGTTGAGGACAGCATAAGAATGAAGCACAATGGATATACAGCACCTGGCATGGAGTCCTAGCCCATGGGGCTTGAGGAAACATGACAATAGATTATGTTATTATTCATAAACTACAGATGCTCTGGACCCACAGTGAGATTATAT
This sequence comes from Zapus hudsonius, assembly GCA_004024765.1. Taxonomy (NCBI): domain Eukaryota; kingdom Metazoa; phylum Chordata; class Mammalia; order Rodentia; family Dipodidae; genus Zapus; species Zapus hudsonius. The sequence goes on along the minus strand of PVHP010041444.1, from coordinate 14,586 downwards.
TCCTAAGTCATAGCTTAGTCCATGCTTGACATGCTCACGAGACTGGCATTAGCTGGGCAAACTCATCTAACACAAAGCTTATTATGTAATGTGCATGCTGTATTAAAATGAAATGAAGACTAGTTGTATGGCTATGCCTTGATGACTCTACTATCATAAAGTCAAAAACATGAAGTTGAACCATGGTAAGTTTGGGGACCATATGTAGCCTTTCCCCCAAATTCCATGTGGCCTGCTTTGTCTACAGGAGATGGCACATGGCTCAGCTTGTCCTCACATAACCTGTATCTTTAGGTACATCATTGCATCATGAATCTTGCATATCTCTGGGTATCATTTATTGATTTACTCTGGGGCTATCTGATGACCATGAATGCCATCATTGGTGCATTCTCTGTATTAGAAATGTAGGCTGCAAGCAGATGTCTGCTATCTATAACAAGACTAATTGTCCCCAGTAGCAGCTGGACAGGGCATAAGCCTGTTAGCAGTGAGCACAGGGCAAGTGCTAGACATGTTCCCTAATCCCTCGTTTCACTCCCTCAGCTCCCTCTGACAGACAGCAACAAGGAGAATGTTCAGAGCTGCAACCCAGAAGACAGCAGAGCCCCAGGCCGCTGCTTGCCTTTGGTGTCTGGATCCGGGTGGAGGTTTGACTCTGGTGCCCCTTCCTTTCCCTGTCACCAGGCTGCTCCTTTTCAGGGAAACGACACAGTCCTTCCAGGCATGTTTCTGCCAGCATGGGACCACATCTGTATGAGGAAAGAGGAGCAGGGAGCTCCTCGGTTTCTGAAATGCAGCCAGCAGAAGGCCAGTAGTAATGGGGTTTGCCCAGGCCAGAGTGGTCTGGGTTTGTGAATGGAATTCCCCACTCACAGGCAGGGCTCTGCCTCTTCTTTCCCTGAAACAGGAGAATACTGGGGTCTTTGTGGAGTCCTCAGTAAGCCAGCACCGCTCCCTCCTGAAACAGGTAAAAATCACTCAGGGATACATCCAGGCCTGACTCTAGGAGAGGGAATGCTGGGAACACCAGTCTTTCTTCTATCACTCACACACACACACACACACACACACACACACACACACACACACACACACACACACAGGGAGCTGCAGCAGAAGCCCCAGTGCCATCTGCTGGCTACATCAGGTATGGCTCCCAGGATGTTAGGCTGGGGCTGGACATGACTCACTCCAGACGACCAGGCCCTCTTAAGGTGTTGGAGACAGTCAGAGGACAAAGAGAAGTCCCTGCCTCACAAGCCATCTGGAAAATCAGGGCAAGAAAGATGATATGGGACTAGAGATGGTTACAAACACATGTCTACGAGTCCTGAGAAGGGACGCAGACCAGGCATCCCAGGGTATTACAGACAGCTTGCTCGTTGCTGCATGGAAAAGAAGCCAACTAAAGCTACTTGTGGAGGAATGGGTTTATTTTGGCTTACACACTTGAGGGAGGAACTCTATGATGGCAGGGAAAACGATGGCATGAGCAGAGGGCAGACATCGCCTCCTGGCCAACATCAGGTGGACAACAGCAGCAAGAGAGTGTGCCAAGTACTGGCAATACTATAACCCCCATAAGCCTGCCCCCAACAACACAGCTCCAACAAGGTTCTAATACCCAAACTGCCATCAGCTGGGGGTCCAGCATGCAGAACACATTCTTTTGTGGGGATCAAACCATCACACAGGGGAACTTGGAAAGTTGGTCCTGGAAGACATGCACTTGAGGATTGTGGCATTCCAAAGTCTGGGAAAGCCTGTTCAGCACCAGCCTCAGCCTTAGAGCAACCCAGAGCCCTACTGAGCAACAGCACAGGGTTTGATAACAGAGTAGGAGAGATGGAAATGGGTATCCGGACCACGTGAGAAGGCCTTCTAGGTCGGATTCACAGTTGAGGCACAAGTCTGCCTGTGTCCCCCAGAGTGTGCCCAGCGATGGACCATAAGGTATGCAGAACCAAAGGACACTGTTCCTGAAGAATATTCTACTTATAGATTTAGAAGGAAAATAAATTGCAATTTAAAAAGAAATTACCATTTAAATTACAACCAATACCTGTTTATCCAGTTGAATGCAAGACTTTTATCATTTTTAAAGACCCATCCAGAAATATAGATAGCAGACCCATTTGCAACAGTTCTCTTAGGCGTTCTCATTCCCTACTCCCTGGAGTTTGGAGAGTCAAAGCGGAAGATGTTGAGGCACAATGCACAAACGGTGGCAGAGATATGGGGTGGGTCATGTCAGACCAGGAGAGACCACTTCCGGCCTGGAGCAGAGCAGGGTCAAAAGAGGAAGAGATATTTCCAGGACCGTCAGTTGTGTCTTGATGTCTCTGACACCCAAGTGTGCTGCTTCCATACACAGCTAGAAGATACTTGCTACGCAGGTTCAAGGTGAAAGGCGCTGGCCATGGTCATCACGTTCTGAACCATGACACAGAAGCACTCGTGCTTGTAAGACAAGCACCTGACCAGCTGAGCTATCTCCCCAGACCTCATTTCTGTTGTTTTTTATTTTTTTAAGGCAGGATCATGCTCAATTCCTAGTCCTTTTGCTAACAGCCGGTCTTGGGCCCATCAGAACAAAGGCATTTGCCTGACGCAATCTATGAGTGTCTATTTTATTGTGTGCACCATAATTTTGTTAGCCCGCCCTCTATTGGCTGGCACGTTGCTTGCACAATGTTACCAAGAGAATTTTGACTCCCAGACAGGTTAACTGGCTTGTGGTGGGTGACATGGATATTGATGGGGTTCCCACACCCAAACCTCCTCAAGCCCAGCGATTCCTTCTCCTGCTCTGTCCTTCTCCTGCTCTGTCCCCCTTGAGTTCTGGCTTTTTATTCCAGTTCCATGGGCAGGAGCAGGCTCTTCACCTGAGAAGTCAGAGCCAGCTTCTGTCTCAAGAATTCTAGAGAAGAACAAAGGGTGGCCAGCAGTCCTCGCTGACAGAATGCCAGCCAGGTCCTTCTATTAAAGGAATTAGACACGTGCCAGCCCACTGAATTACTAAGAACTTAGAGACAAAGAACGTGAAAGAATGGGGTGAGGGAAAACCTGGTGCCTGGTCCTGAAATCAATTTTTGATAATGAGTGTCATACATTTAAATGTTCACACATCATCATCACCTTAGCATTAACTATACCATCAAAGACAGTCTGATTACATAATATGCTTCATCATGTAGCACCACCATGAACTTGTTAATACGTATAATTATAAATGGAGAAACAGATTGGGGGGTAGATCCAGGAGAAGCCTCTGGAAGATGGAGTGTGTTTGCCGCCAACTTGAAAGAGACAGAGCTAACCGATTGTTGTGGAGCTGTGGCATCTAGGAAGCACCTTGCTCTTCCACACCTGCTCCCACCCATGGCATCTAGGAAGCACCTTGCTCTTCCACACCTGCTCCCACCTATGGCATCTAGGAAGCACCTTGCTCTTCCACACCTGCTCCCACCCATGGCCTCTAGGAAGTGACATCCTTATCCGCACCTGTTCCCACCCATGGCATCTAGGAAGCACCTTGCTCATCCGCACCTGCTCCCACCCCATACTATCACAATTCCAGGCTCTGCTCCCTGGAGTGCCGGTGGCTCTGTGCACCATCCAGGGTCCTTAACTGATGGCCTGCTGATGCCGGTTTCCACAGAACCAGAGTGGGGGAAGGGTGAGTCCTTGGGTGGCACCCAGGATCCAAGGGAGCCACTTAGCTCTTACTGAGCCACGATGGAGTGAGTGGCAGGGAATCAGCTGCTGTGTGACTTTTCCTGGGAAGATGAGAACTGATGTCTGTTCACCCCAAATAGGGAACCTGGATGGACAGACGGCTCCACCCATATCTGGCTTGGTGAACCAGTGAGTTTAATTGGGATTAATTACAGAAACACGGACAATTCAGCTATACCATGGCTGAGTCTCTCTCCCCAGCTGTTACCACTTTGATCTCCTCGTGAGGGGAGAGGCAGGGCACTGTGTTCCATCTCCTTCACCCTCCCTGCCTCCACAAAGGGTGTCAGTGCACCCAGTGTTTTGAGTGTCTCATGTGGGTAATCAACAGCTACTTTGGTTAAAGATAGCAATAGGCATGTCTTGTCCAGAGGACACTGGGCTTCTTTTAGTCACAAGGATGCTGATGGAGGTAGAGTTGGGAAAATGGTTAGTTTTTCTCAATTGGACTTTGATCCTCATTTGAGAAGGGGGAATATATGTCAAAATGATCTCCTTTAACTCCAAAAAAAAATTTATATATTTATTGTCCATAATGAGTTACATTATTTAGTGGGCAAACAATGAGTTGTTATCCCCAATTTCCCAATGCTCCCTTCCCCATCCCCAATCAGCTGGATATCCTCCTCCGTGGGTCATCTGGTTCAGTCCTTGTGGCAGAGGACCATGGATAGCCTAGTACTCAGCCTGGTTCTCCTGGCCCAAGTGTGTTGTTACTGAAGGGTGCCATGCCTCTGGATAGTCTCCCCCACCACGGCTCTCACAATCTTTCCGCCCCCTCTTCCGCTCAGTTCCCTGAGTCATGGTGGGTGAGTATTAAGGCTGCTTTAAGGTTGTGAGCTTAGGGGTCTTTGTGTCAAAAATTGTTGGTTTCTGTCACCCTGGCTTATCCTGTGTTGATTGAATGGCTGTGGCTGTGGGTCCCTTGTTCATCCTGTCATTCTCTGTGGGATTCCATATGGGTCCTCCACAATATGACTGTGGTGGCTCATCTCTTGCCAGGATCTCGGCTATCTGCCTGTGGTCGGATGGTAGGATTAGATGGGCCACAGCTCTCTCACTGCATCCTGAAAAATACAAACACAATCTCCATCAGAGAGTGAGATCAGTCTAGGTTAACAAATATACACAATTCTGGATTGCCAAGATTCTATTTTTAGTAGCCTCCCCGTCATTCGCTCCCATAGTGCATCTTTTCTTGTGAGCCCAAGAGTATGGGATCCAGTGCCTATCACCCTGAATCCCCAGTTCCAGTCAAGGGCTCCCCATCCCTAAGTGGAGTATTTGGCCAAATTTAAAAGCTGTTTAATGTCTCCCCCAGGCCCAGGATTCTCCATTGCACAAGTGCTGCTTTCTTGGTTTGCTGTTCTCTCCCAGTAGGAGGTATGGTCAGCCTATTCATGACCGTAGACTGTGTTTCATGCCAGTGGTCTCTGTTTACGCCAGTGGTCTCTGTTTACTCCCGCTGTCCCACTGTCATTGATCAGCTTCCCCTGGCAGCTTGTGCAGTGCCTTCCAGCACTGTACTAACTGGCATCTGGGGGGTGGTTACCATTCCAGATCTTGAAGGGTCTCTCGATGCTGATCGATGGCATTCTGTGGTTTCTTCAGCAACAGGGTTTTGCCCCAGGCCTGGGGATGGCATTCAAGGGCTTTGACAGAATTCTTTCTTCTTTTTGGAACCTCATGGGTCACTTTGGTCAACAGTTCAGTGAGGGAAGGAACTGGCGACTGGGACCAGGGATTGTAAGACTGATCAGTTATTAACAGGCTTAGACTCTCTCCCCTACTACTCATGGCCCCTCTTGCCAGTCAACGACCACTACTTGCTCAATAGGTTACAGTATGCTCATGAGGATTTTATGTTTTTGAACCTAATTTGGTTTAGCCTCATGCTTAAGCTGTTCACCTCCCCCATCCCTTACCCCTCATTCATAACCTCTCACTTCTTTCTACTAGTCTGTGTAGAGTTTACGGTTAGCCTGGTTAAGGACCGCATATGAGGTAGAATATGTGGTGTTCGATTCTCTGATCTTTTGAGTGTTCATTTAGTAAGATCTGCTCAAAGTCAGACCATTTTTTCCTAAATTTTGATATGTCATTTTTCCTTTCATCTGAGTAGAATTCCATCATGTAAATATACCACAGTTTCGCTGTCCATTCCTCCATGGATGGGCATTTGGGTTGATTCCAATTCTTGGCTATTATGAATTGAGCTGCTATAAATATAATTGTATAAAAGTTTCTGCATCGAGGTGTGACATCTTGTGGGTAGATGCCTAGTAGAGGGATAGCTGGGCCCATTGGTAGTTCTATGTCCATTCTGTCTAGGAGTCTCCACACTGCTTTCCATAGCGGTTGAACGTAACTCCAAAAATTTAACCGCAAAATTCTGTGCACTGCTACAAAATAAACAACACTACTCCTTACACAGAAAAGACAGTGGCATCCATCCCTGGTCAGCTGGACATATTGTGGCACCCCACAGATCTTTCTGGAAGGACCTAAGACGCCTTGCCATCAGCCAGCACAGTCACTATGTGACATGTGTCCTTCCTTCCCTTCTCCAGGGAAGAGCCGTGCCCCTGGTGGACAGTTGAGCTGCTAGGAAAGGGCAGAACGTGGAGGATAGGACTTGAGCTGAGAAAGTGAGAGCGAGAGAGAGAATGAGACAGAATAGTAAGAAGGAATGCTCCCATCCAGGTCCTTAGAACATCATGGAGATACCACTGTGGCTGTCATAAGTCTTCATAGGTCTGGGTAGGCTTTCATCAAGTTTGGTGATATACCCGAGGGTCTCACACTGGGCTTTGACTATTTTTCTTTATGGCTTGTTTCCCTTCTAGCTCATTGTTCATTCTCATCCTTTCACTGTATGCTTTCTCTGCCAGCTTGTCTTGGTTTCCTAACTTCTTAAGGCAAAAGCTTTGGGCTTTGATTTTTTTTTAAATCTACCTTCTTTTCAAGATATGCATTTAAAACTACAGATTTCTCCCTAAGGACAATTTAAATTGAAACTTTCGGGTTTTGATGTGCTATATTCTCATTAATATTCCATTCAAAATATTCTCTGCTTTCCTCTACTATTTCTTTTTGGACTACAAGGAACTTAAGAGAATGCTGCAGAATTTTCAGACACAGAGGGATTTTCATTGACTTCTCAGTTCATTCCACTGTGGTCAGAAAATATAGACTGTGCAATTTTAATCATTTATAGACATGTGGAGACTTGCTTTACAGTGTACAATGTGATTTATGTTGGTGAATGTTGAACAGAATGTATATTATTCTGTTGTTATATGGCAGCTTGACAAATGTCAATTAAGCCAAGCTATTGTGTTAATTGAATCTATCTTTATGGTATATTTGTCTGCTCATTCTACATAGTACTAGAGAGATCTTAAAATTTACAACTCTAATTGTGAGTAATTTCTTCCTTTATGTCTCTCAATGTTTATATATGTTAAAGCTATATTATTAGAAGAGAAGAAGATGAAGAAGAAGAAGGAAGAGGAAGAAGATGGCCTCTTCTTTAAAAATGATAAGTAACAAATAAATGTAGAAGAATTGGTGGAATTAGAAATTAGCCATCATAAGACTGTAACTAGTGGGGTGTTGTAGTCAGCCACATGCCACTGGGATGAACCTCCAAACCAGTCACAGTTATGGGAGGAAAGGATTTATTGAAGCTACAGATCCAGGGCAAGTTCCATAGTGGCAAAAGAGGCTGGCCCCTTTAACAGGCCCAACAGAGAGAGAAAAAAACCATCACCAACACCACACACACACCAACAAAACAGGCAGTAGGAGGAGAGGAGGAAGAGAGCCTTTCTTCCCCTTTATATAGCCTTAGAGTTGGGTCTGGCAATCCTTCCCCAAACTTGTTGACTTCCTGCGTCTCTGGAATTTCCTTCCTGCACTGCCTTCCCAGGAAGGGATCTTACCTACTACTAAATGCTGCGTTCCTATAAATAACCTCAGAAACCCACCCAAGATTACTAAAAAGGTCAAGTTGACAACAAAACTTAACTGTCATGTGAGAAAACTCAAAACTCATCAAAAGACTGAGAAGAAGTGCCAGATGAGTGTTCAGCACTATGTGAGACATCTCTATCACGCCCTCCAAGGCTCAGAGACCATTGTGGATGAGGTGGCAGAAAGAATGTAAGAGTCAGATGATGTGGAGGAGTGCTTTGGAATGCTGTCTTCCAGACACAAAGTGATGGTTGCATTTATGACCCCACAGTGGTTGTTGCTACCTGCACAAGATCTGCATGATATAAGGGGGAAAGGACATCACAATAGAAGAGGGACTCGTCGGAAACAAGTAGGTGTTCAGTGTAGGGATGGAAGCGGGAGACAAAGGAGGGGAATGAGATTGGATTTATGATCAGGGTACATTGTGTATATGGATGGAGGTTATCAATGAAATGTAAAAAAAACAACTAAAATCATGAGCCAGGTGTGGTGGTACATGCCTGTAATCTCAGCAATCATAGGCAGAGGTAGGGGACTACAGAGTGAGTTCCAGGTCAGCCTTGACTATAGTGAAACCCTATCTCAAAAAATAAAATAAAATAAAATAAAATCACTATGCTATAATTAACTTATGTAAAAATAATCAATGGTTTGTTTGTTTATTTGTTTATTTGGTTTTTTGAGGTAGGGTCTCACTCTTAACTCAGGCTGACCTGGAATTCACTATGTAGTCTCAGGGTGGCCTCAGCCTCATGGTGATTCTCCTACCTCTGCCTCCCAAGTGCTGGGACTAAAGGCATGTACCACCACACTCAGCTTCAATGGTTACTTAAACCATTGAATGAAACTTTTATTTTTAACATTGAATATTTACATAGTCACAAAGTTCCTTGCATAAGATTTCCATGTATTATAAATGGCAAGCTAGCAACTTTACCCTAGAGGAACCTTCTAGGCACTCTCTTGGTCAAGTGATGGAGGTAAACATCAGCAGCAGTGGGTCAAATCAATACCATGAGCCTCCTGATTGGCTGCACTGAGAATATAATGCCAACCAGAGAGATTCCTGCCAAACATGCCTGAGCAGGAGCAAACATCAGACAAATGCATGAGGGTCATTCTAAAAGTAGACAGCTGCTGAGCCTTCAAAATCACCGGTGCTGTGAGGAGATGGCTCAGAAGATAAAGAAACCCCTTAATGCACAGGCATGAGGATCAGAGTTCATTCCCCCAGAACCCACAGAAAGCCAGACATGGTAACACCTATAGTTCCAGGGAGAGGACTGGCATATGGCCCTGCTATCTGATGCTGGAATCACTCAGGTGCATGCACTCAGGCTCAGCCCCTTCCCGACACTGGACCCAGGGGTGCTGGTTTCTTCCAGATTCAGCCCAGTCCCAAAATAAAAAGCCTGGCTGCTCTAGAGAGCTTTGGGGCTTTTCCCTCTTTTCCAGCTCCTGGGCTGCTCATCTCAGCATCTGATGTTTTCGCCATTGGTAAGGTTTTTTCCTTCCTGCTACCAGGGTGGGAAAGGATCTGCATGGGCCCTTAGACCATGTGAATGGTCCCACTCCTCACCCTTGGGTTCTCAGACTAACCTCTCCTGCCACTCCCCCTTCTTCTGTCTCCGTACTCTCCCTTGCCCCTCCTGACTTCTGAATAAATACAATAATTTAATAATCACCCTTCTCAGTCTGTTTCATCAAATTCTTTGGTTAAAAGCAAACATGAGCTTGGGTTTTGGGGTTTGCATTTGAACCCCCCCAAATAACACCCTGACTCACCAGCACCCCTACAGTGAGATTTGAAGCAGAGACAGGAGAATCCTCACAAGCTTGCAAGCCAGCTAGTTCATATTCACAGATGTGAACAAGAGCCCCTACCTCAAAGTGAAAGGCAAAGACCAACATCCAAGGTTGTTCTCTGACCTCCACATACACATGCCTGTACACACACACACACACACACACACACACACACACACACACACACACACAAAGATTTTTTTAAAACAGGTGCATGAACTACAAAGCAAGTCTCTGGAACTGTTTCAGTTTAAAGGAACAACTGAATATAACATGTATGTGATTGAGGGTTTTTTGCTGATATAAAGATAATGTCCATGTCATTGACCATTGACATGTATACACTTGCTGTCATTTTTGCTTCTGCTTTTTGGTGTGTGTGCTGGTGCCGGTGTTTGCTTGCTGCAGTTTTTCTCTCTGCTTGGATATATAGAAGCAGCTTTTTCTGTCACTGATTTGAATAATCATGTTTGCAAATGTCTTAATTTTGTTTTTTATAATTTATTTATTTGCAATCAGAGAGAGAGAGAGAGAGAGAGAGAGAGAGAGAGAGAGAGAGGTATACCAGAGCTTCTTGCCACTGCAAACAAACTCCAGATATATGGGCCACTTCATGCATCTGACTGTGGAATTGAACCTGGGCTATCAGGTTTTGCCATCTCTCCCAATCCCAAGGTCTTATTTTGGATATTGTACTGTGATTCTTTAAGAGAATATCATTGTTTTTAGAAACAAACTGTTGTAGTCAACTTACTCTGTTGCTGTGCAGAAAGAACCCAAGCAAAAGCAGCTTGTGAAGGAATGGGTTTATCAGGCTTACTGACTCAAGGGGAGACTCCATCCTGGCAGGGAAAATGATGGCATGAGCAGAGGGGTGGACATCACCTCCACCACAGCACTGCAAACAATGGCAGGAAGGTGTGCCAAACACTGGCAAGGGGAAGCTGGCTTATAACCCCCATAAATCCACCCCCAACATCACAGCTCTAGCAAAGTTGTAAAATCCAAACTTCCATCAGCTGAGGATTGATCACTCAGAACACATTCACTTGTTTGTGAGGGACACCTGGATCAAAACCATGACAGTCCGCCCTTGGCCCTCACAAACTAATAATCATACATGATGTAAATACAATGTGTTCAGCTCAACTCTTAAGTCCCCACAGCTTTCAACTGAGCCATAATACCAAAAATAAACCTGTAATGACACAGAACATTCACATTGCAAAACATGAGGCACAGCAAAAACAGATTGAACCAATCAATACAAGATATAAAACAAGCAGGGCACCATCAATCTCTAACTCCAAGTTCAATGATTCTAACCAATAACAAGTCTCTTGGAGATTCAATTCCGCCCCTTCAGCTCGGCTACTCACAGTCCGGGAAAACTTCATCCAGTGCTGGCAGCTTGCCTTGGCAGCCATCCATAATCCTGGAATTCATTGGGTCTCCATTGCAACCCACAGTTAATCCTCATGGCTCCATCAGGCTTCATGCAGGCAATCTAGAACACCTGCTTCACATGCCAATGGCCATTTTTCAAAAACAAAACTGTGTTGCAAATACAATGACTCTCTCTTTTTGCATTTGTTATATTCCACAGAACCAGGTGGGCTACCAACTTGTTAATCCAGGGGGGAGCAGAGCACTCAGAGCCCCTTACTTCAAAGAGTCCGCATTCTTCCTGTTGCTCCAATGCAGACCAGTTGGCCCAATCTCAATGGTTATAATCTCTCAAACAATTGCAGGTGAATGGGCAGAAGTTTTGGCCCTAAGATCTTTCTTTCTGTGCCATCTCCATCTGCTCACACCAGTCCATCTTTACATAAAGCAACCCTGACAGGTTCTCAGGACACAGGCAGGCAGAATGCAGCAAGCCTTTCACACAAACTGCTTCTGGCACAGTCCTGACCAAGTTCTTTCTCACCCTCATAAGCCAAACCTCACAGTCCATAGTTCTTATTTCATTCAGGTCTTTCCATTCTGACCAGAATAGTCCATCAGGTTGTACTCAGCACTGTGAGGTGACTCTCAGGATAAGATTTCAAATCCTTGCACATTCCTTCTACAGATCACTTCCAAAAGACCAAAGCCATAGATCATGGTTCTAGCAGCAACAGATGACCCCACTTCTGGTACCTTAACTGTTGTAGTCAACTTACAATGTTGCTGTGCAAAAAGAACCCAAGCAAAAGTGGCTTGTAGAGGAATGGGTTTATTTGGCTTATGGACTCAAGGGGAGGCTCCATCCTGGCAGGGAAAATGATGGCATGAGCAGAGGGGTGGACATCACCTCTGCCACAGCATTGCAAACAATGGCAGGAAGGTATGCCAAACACTGGCAAGGGGAAGCTTGTTTATAACCCCCATAATCCTGCCCCCAACAACACAGCTCTAGCGAGGTTGTAAAACCCAAACTGCCATCAGCTGGGGATCGATTACCCAGAACACATTCATTTGTTTGTGGGGGATACCTGGATCAAACCATGACACAAACATATGTATAAATATAGGGTTATTATATCTAAAACTTACCCTCAACAAGTTGGCAAAGATAAATAATGTAGAAGTAATAAAGAAAAAGGAATAAAGTAAGTCTTAAAGATTAAAGTTTGAAGCTTGGTATAGGGCTTGAACCAGTCTTGCAATTTTTCTGGAAGTCTAAAGTTTTGCCAATTTTTTTTTAATTGACTGAACATAGTGAGACGTGCCTTTACTCTCAGCACCTGGAAGACTGAGGCAGGAGGTTGTGAGTTTGAGACTAGAGAGTGAGAACCCATCTCACAAAAACAATCACTTTTAATTAAAACACAGTTATGAAATTTGTGTTCCTCAATTTTGCCCAGAGGAAGGTTTATGACCTCTTCTTGAATGTGAGCACAAGTGTATGTTCTTTTCCTTGATAAGCGTTCAAGGCCAGGTCTTCAAAGACCTTGATGTTCACCTTTCTCCCTGGGGTGCTGTGGCCTGGCAAAGCCCAACACTGGCTTCCATTGCACAGACTTGGCCTGACATCTGGTGGAGAAGCTTGAAGTGACGCTTTATTCCAACTGTCTAAGAAGAGTGGCAGAGACCTGAACAGAAAGTTTTACTTGGAAGAAAGGAAGGTATCTGAAATAATTTTGGAAACTTCTTTGAGGCGTAAAGAGCCACAACTTCTGACAGACCCTTCCCCTTCATCTGAACACTTAAGTCTTCTGATGGGCCAGGGAGTAGGTTAGTGTGGTAGTTTGAAAGGATGTTCCCCATAGACTCAGGTGTGTTATTAAAGCTTGTCTCCAGCCAATGTCTGGAGGAGGTGTCACTGGGGATGGATCCTGGGATCCAGCCCTAAGAGGTGTTTGGGGTGGATCTGATTTCCAGTCCAAGGTATACAGAGAGGTCTGAGCTATACCCGGGGTCCTGTTTGCTTCTGGTTTGTGCTTCTGCTTTTTGGTGTGTTTGCTGGTGCTGGTGTTTGGTTTGCTGCAGTTTTTAATCTCTGCTTGGATGTGAGGAAGCAGCTTCTTCCACCAATGACGGAACTTCCCCCTAGATGAATAAGCTTGAAATAAATCCCTTCCTTCCCTAAACTGTGCCTGGTTTGGATGTGCATCCCAGCAACGTGGAGCTGACTGCAACAGTAAGTCTGTCCTCTTGTGGGGAGGGGACTGTACAAAGGTCCTGTCTGTGTTCCAGGTCCCCAGCTTCAAAACAGAGGACTCTGATGCAACCAGGGTCATCTGGCTCCAAATGGTGCAGTTGACCAGGCAGCCATCTTGGGAGTCTCAGTGAGAGTTCACTGTGGAACGGAGGAGACATTGTGTAGCCCTGCTGTGTAGAGTGGTTCAATCTGCTTAGCCCCTGGGCAGGAATGGCAGAGGCCTGTGTCTGTGTTGAAGGTGGAACCAATGCCAATGGTCCTGAGCATGCCTTAAGGCATCAGGAACCTAAGTTGTTCACATTCTGAGCCCCATCTTAGGCCGTGTAGTCGTGGGCCTGGGACTCTGCATATTACCTAGCACCAAGGGGGGTTGCTCCCTTGGGCCCCACACCCAGCCCACTACGCCTCCCTTGGTCCACTCTTTCCTGCCATGCTACACATCTGATCTATCCATTGGCAACTCTCAGAAGCTCTCCCTCAGAACAAACCCCCAGTGTGCCCCTCTACCACCTTGGTTCCTACTGCAGTCCGGCCCTCATTACCACCTTCATCACTGCACTGGGACCCAGGAAGGAGCCTCCCAACTCCTTCCCACCTCTTCCATTTTCTCCTCCAACTCCTCCTCCTTCTCCTCCTCATCCCTCATGTCAATGGTCCAAGCGATCCTGAGTTCCACAGAAATCAGATCAGTCTCCGGGAAGAACTCTCACTGGGAACCAAATAAGATGAAATAAAAATCCTAGCTCCTAACTAAATTAGTCTTTCCCCAAGGGGAGAAACATTTTCATCCAGGCCACTGCACTATCCTCAGCACCTATAAAAGCTCATATGGGCTGGTTTACATAAATTATTTTTTATGACAGCCCACATCATTCCCTGTTGCATTTCATACAAATGAAACAGCTGGCCAAGTGTGACACTAAGAGACTGTAGCATCCCCAAGCAGCCTATGGAGAACTGAGTGAGAATAGGATGTTGTCACCCAAGCCAGGGGAAAGGACAGGCCCTAGGGAGCCTTCATCTGATTAGATGCCTCTGTGCCCAGGCAGAATGAGGCAGAGCTCCTCACTGACAAGCTTGGGCCTGCAGAGAGCCTCAAGCCCAGCCCCTTTGGTGGAGTTGGGGGGAATAAGATTCGAAGCCACCCACAGTGCCTGTGTCTGTGGGCCTTCTAGGATCCAGAGAAGTTGGCTGTTCCAGAAGATGATGTGGACAGAAGATGATGCAGAAAGGAGGGTTTCAGGCTGGTGATAGTGCATACCTCTAATCCCAGCACTCAGAAGGCAGAGGTAGGAGAAGTGTCATGAGTTTGAGGCCACCCTGAGACTATATAGCTACATAGTGAATTCCAGGTTGGCCTGGGCTAAAGCAAGACCATACCTCAAAAAAAAAAAAAAAAAAAAAAAAAAAAAAAA
>PVHP010041443.1:0-15306 GCA_004024765.1 Zapus hudsonius | reverse complement strand
GTAGGGTCGCGCTCTAGTCCAGGCTGACCTGGAATTCACTATGTAGTCTCAGGGTGGCCTCGAACTCACAGCAATCTTCCTACCTCTGCCTCCCGAGTGCTGGGATTAAAGGCGTGCGCCATCACACCCAGCCTAATCCTGTTCTTTTTTTAAAAAATATTTTCTTTATTCATTTTCAAGCAGAGAGATACAGAGAGAGAGAAAGAGAGATAGAGAGAGAGCACCAGGGCCACCACCTTGTGGGTCTGGCTTATGTGGGTACTGGGAATTGAACCAAGAGCCTTAGGTATTGGAGGCAAGTGCCTTAACCACTAAGCCATCTCTCCAGCCCTTTATTTTTTATTTTTTCAGACAAGTGCCTTAACCATTAAGCAATATCTCCAGTCCCTCTGTTTTTATTTATTTTTATTGGTATTTAAAAAAATATTTATTTGCAAGCAGAGAGAGGGGGCGAGAGAGAGTATCTATAGGCATACCAGGGCCCCCAGCCACTGCAAATGAACTCCAGATGCATGTGCCACTTTGTGTATCTGGCACCACATGGGTACTTGGAAATCAAACCTGTGTCATCAGGCTTTACAGGTAAATGCCTTAACTGCTGAGCCATCTTTCCAGCCCTGTTTTTTTTTTTTTTTTTTGAGACAGGGTCTCACCACATAGCTCAGACTCAGGACCTTTCTGCCTTAGCCTCCCAAGTTCTAGGATTACAACTGAATGCTTTTGTGCCTGGCTTTTTAGAAGTAGCCTGTTTGTTTGTTTTGAGATAGTCTCGTGTAGCCCAGGCTAGACTCCAACTCACTTATGTAGCCGAGGAGGATGATCTTGAATTCCTGATCCTCCTCGCTTTAACTCACAGATGCCAAGATTACTGTGTGTGTCCCAGTGCGCAGTTTCAAAACCCAGGGTTTGGGGCTGGAGAGATGGCTCAGCGGTTAAAGGCGCTTGCTTGCAAGGCCTGAAGGCCTGGGTGCAATTCCCCAGTTCCCACGTAAAGACAGATGCACAAATGGTGCCTGTGTCGGTAGCTCCAATGGCACGAGGCCCTGGTATGCCCATCCCTGTTCTCTCTCTACTGGCAAATAAATAGAATTGAAAAAACAATTTCCAGAGGGTTTTTTTTTTTCCAAGCAGAGGGAGATACGGAGAAGAAAGACAGAGAATGGGCACCCCAGGGCTTCCAGCCACTGCAAGCAAACTCCAGACACATGTGCCACTGTGCATCTGGCTTTATGTGGGTATCTTAACCACTGAGTAATCGCTGCAGCCTGATACTTGACTTCTTGAAATTATTAGTTGAATGGATACTTGCACACCAGTCTTTCTGTTAAATCTTCTTCCAGGCAAGACCCTATTCTATTTTTATTTCCAGACTAAGTACAGTGAGCCATAGGACAAGGGCATAGCCTGGAGTGATGACTCAGTGGTTAAAGGTGCTTGTTTGCACAGGGCACGACAGACAAATTCTTGGGAAGAACTGGACAGAAGGGTGGGATCCACCTCCAGAGCAGGTGCATCTGCGTGATCCGCGTGTGCCCCCTGGTGGAAGAGGCCGGAACTCCTCCTGCCTCACTCCCATCATATTGGCCGACACCAAGAACCTACTGAAATCAAGATGAAATTATCTGGGCAAACTTGATGGTGATGCAGGTCTGTCATCCCAGCTGCTCCAGAGCTGCTGCAGAGGCTGAGGCAGGGGGAGCGACAGTTCAAGGCCAGCCAGGGGTGGTGGTGGTGCAAGTTTTTGATCCCAGCACTCAGGAGGCAGAAGCAGGAGGAATGCTGAGAGTTCAAGGCCAGCCTGGGAAAACAGAGTGAGTTCCAGGTCAGCCTGGGCTAGAGTGTAGAGTGAGAAACTAGCAAAACACACACACACACACACACACACACAAAGCTGGAAGTGACCGTGCACATCTATAACATTTGGGAGGCAGAGGCAGAAGGACTGCAGGGAACTGGAGGAGAACCTGGTCTACGTAGGGAATTCCAGGCCATCCAGGACTACAGAGACCCTGTTTTGAACACAAAACAAAACATAATGAACGTGGTGTTGGCAGTAGCCTGATGGCCCAGGCTGATTCCCTGGGACCCATGCAAGGCCAAATGCACAGAGTGGTTCCTGTGTCTGGAATTACTTTGTAGCCACAGGAAGCCCTGGTGCAACTATACTCTCTCAAATAAATACTAAAAAGGGATTTTTTTTTGTTTTTGTTTTTGGCTTTTCGAGGTAGGGTCTCACTCTAGTCCAGGCTGACCTGGAATTCACTATGTAGTCTCAGGGTGGCCTCGAACTCACAGCAATCCTCCTACCTCTGCCTCCCGAGTGCTGGGATTAAAGGCGTGCGCCACCACGCCTGGTTTACCAGCTGTCTTATAATTTGTTGTTTGTTTGTTTTTCGAGGCAGGGTCTCGCTTTAGCCCAGGCTGGCCTTGAACTCATGGCCATCCTCCAACCTCTGCCTCCTAGCGCTGGGATTCAAAGCGTGCGCCATCACGCCCGGTTTGGCCCCGCCCATCACCCTGGGGCCCCGCCCACCGGCCACCGGCGCCTTGGCCCCGCCCCTCGCGCATGCGCCAAAGCCGTCAGCCCCGCCCCTCCGCGCCGCGCTCCCCGGGGCAAGATGGCGGCGCCAGAGCAGCCGGGTGCGGGCGTTACGCCGTCGGCGAAGCCCGCGGCCGAGGCCGACCCGTTGAGCCGCTTCACGTGTCCCGTGTGCTTGGAGGTGTACGAGAAGCCGGTGCAGGTGCCCTGCGGACACGTGTGAGTGCGGGGGCGGCGCGGCGGGGCGGGGCGGCCGCCAGGGGAAAGGGAAGTCGGTCCGTCCGTCCCGCGGGCTCCGGCGGCGGCGGCCAGGGTGTCCGCAGGACCCGGGACTCGGCGGGAGCAGCGAGGCTCGCGTGGGCAGCCCTAGGTGCCCCCACCTGTCCATGTTCATGGCAGGTGTCTCGGGTTCAAGCCCAGAGAGCGCTGCCTCGTTGCTTTCATGCCCCGGTGACACCCGGCCTCACGCCCGCCAGTGTCCCCGTCCTTCCGTGCCAAGCCTAGGCCGGTGTCAGTGACCTCCTCCGCCCCTGCTCGGGGCTGCTTGCTTTCTGGAACGGCGACACTCCCCGCGAGGGCAGTGACCACCCTTTCCCTCCGTGTGCCCAGTGCCCAACACAGTGGGCGCCATATTCCTGTTCCGTTCTACGAGTGGGGTGTTTGCACGCCAGGTGTCAGGGCTACAGAGCTGGAACAGGGAGACCCTCGCTCAAAAATAAAGAAAAATAAAGTGCTTCTGCCCTCAGAGTAGTTACAACTCGGGAACTTGGTTTTAAGTAAGTACTGATGGTGTTCATCGCTGTGGGGGGGGGGCAAGGAGCCGTGCTGGGCTTCCTGTCTCTGCCCAGCTGTGCAGCCAGCCCAGTGAGGGATGGAAGACATACTCCAGTAAGGGTCGCAGAAGTCTTCCCTGGTCCCAGCCAGGCAGGTGGTCTCTGCTCTTCCTGCGTGTGTGACGCACAAGCACCACTGTAAACATTTACACCGCTTTCTGAGTCTAGATGCAAACCTCAGCTGGCAGGTTTTGCAGGGGAGTGTCTTTAAACATTGAGCTGTCTTCCCAAGCCCAACCTGCTTGATTCTTAACATTTGTACTGGGAAACTTGAGAAAACCCACAGCAGTGACTGGGCATTTGACTGTTATTATTAATATGTTCCTTTGTTTGAGAGAGTATGAACACACCAGGCTCTCTTGTGCCATGTGTATCTGGCTTTATGTGGTTACTGGGGAATCGAACCCAGGCAGTCGGGCTTTGCAAGCAAGTACCTTTAACCACTGATTCCAGCTCTCGTTTTATTTTTATAAAACTGTTGAGCCTATCCGGGCATGGCGGCTCACACCTTTAATCCCAGCACTGGGGAGGCAGGGTCCTAACACACAGGCTCACCATGAGTTCAAGGCCACCCTGAGAATACATAGTAAATTCCAGGTCCACCTGGGCTAGAGTTAGACCCTACCTTGAAAAGCCAAAAACATAAAACCTGCCAAGCTTGAGTGGCTGCACCTTGCTCAGTCTAGTGAATGCAGCTGGAGAAGGGCTGGTGGCCAACTCCTAAAAACCAGGCTAAAACAGAAAGAGAGCAGCCAGAAGGCTGGCCCTTTAGGAGGAAGTAGATAATGAACAGTGCAGGGTGACAGGGTGAGGGCATACTCCTGAGTTCCTCTTGGGATCTTTCTCTGCAGAGGTGGCTCCCATCACCGTCTTTCTTCTGTATGGTTTGCCTACCACAGCAGGCCCCACAGGCCTTCCTCTGGGACTCTGTAGCGAGCTGTGGCTTCTCCAAGAAGCTATCACCGTGAAGTTCACAACCATTTCTCCACTCTGCCCTCGGCTCCTAGCAGCCCTGATCTCTAGCTTAGTGATAAAGAAAAAATTAATCTTAACTGCAAGATGACCTTAATTATATATTCTGAGCTCTTCTGGCCGATTTTGTTAATCCTGCCGTAAAAATCTGTCAGATTGGGTAAATAGCCCAGGGTGGCTTCATGCCTGGTGTCCCTTCCTCTTATGCAGAATGCCAGCCTCACCAGCTGGCTAGCCTCAGGGTGGCCGCCTTTGACTTCTGGTGCAGCAAGTCACTCTGCTCTACCTGTCCGAATCCACGCTGTTGCCTCAGTCAGCTTCACAATGCCTGGTCATTTGTGAGGATTGCACTGTCTTTTCTCATCGTTCTTCACACAAACAGCAAACTATAACCTGCCTAGTTACTTGCCTGCGTCCTCTGACTACTGCTTTTGAGGAAGTGTTAAGCCTGAGGGCCTAGAACAGTCTTCCTCTGCACTCCTAAGGCTGTTGAGGCCTTGTAGCCCTGTTCTCCCTCCAGTGGACCACATACTTAGCACGGTCCTCCAGGTGAGTGCTGATATCGGCATCCCACAGGGGAGAAGACGCCCCTCCTGGCAGAGGCTAAGATTGAAGGCTCTCGTCTCCCAGCAGGACGCTGTACTTGAGCAGGGCAGGACAGAGGAGGTTATTAATCCATTGTTCATCGGTTCTTTTAAGCATTGCTCCACAGTCGTGTCTTGTCCTCACAATGCATGACCAGGTTCTCTGTGTGTCTTGTTCTAGCTTTTGCTCTGCATGCCTGCAGGAATGTCTGAAGCCGAAGAAGCCTGTCTGTGGGGTGTGCCGCAGCGCTCTGGCACCTGGCGTCCGAGCTCTGGAGCTCGAGCGGCAGATCGAGAGCACAGAGACTTCTTGCCATGGCTGCCGTAAGAATGTATGTGGATGTAACACGGAAGAGTCATGTCCTTCCCCATGAGTGGCACAGAGCCACTCCGTGTTGTCTGAAGTTAGAACATACCCAGAGCTGGCATGTGTGCATGCCAGTTACCCGTGCCAGTGCTGGCTGCTCTGGTTTGCATGGCCTACTGGCTTGTGTTTCTTGTTCATGAGTTGCTTTAGTGAATTTTGTATTTATTTTTGAATGCCACAGAAATGGGTTGTCCATTTTTTCCTCCTTTAAAACTCTGGGTGTGGTGGCTCCTGCCTGGAATCTTAGCACTTGGGAGGTAGAAGCAAGATAAGGAGTTCAAGGCCTTCATAGCTTAAAATTTTTTTAATGTTATTTATTGAGTTATTGAGACAGTGAGTGACTGAAAATGGGCACACTAGGGCCTCCTGCTGTTGTAAACGAACTCCAAATGCATATGCCACTTTGTGCATCTTGCTTTATGTGCGCACTGGGGAATTGAACCCAGGCTGGGTTGTCAGGCTTTGCAAGCAAGTGCCTTTAACTTCTGAGCCATCTTGTCAGCCCCAAATTCCCTTTTTTTTTTTTTTGTTTGTTTGTTTTATTTTGTTTTTTTGAGCTAGGGTCTCATTGTATCCTAGGCTGACCGGGAACTCACTCTGTCGTTCCAGGCTGGCCTTGAATTTACTGTGATCCTCCTACCTCAGGCTCCAGAGTGCTGGGATTAAAGGTGTGTGCCACCACACCTGGCCTGCTTAAATTTTTTTTTTCTGTAAACATTGTATACAATTTTAGTTAGACTATAATAAGATTTCATGGTTTTTGTTTTTTAAATACAAAGTGAAGTCGTTGATTCTGAAACCCTATCTGGGAGCTGAGGTGTTGTCCCAGCATGCACTCAACAGACATCATCTTCTGCAGTGAGCATCTGTCTTTAGTTACATGTCTGAGTCATGATATGAAGGTGAACATGAACGCCTGTGGTGGGGATGGTAACCCCGACATTTAGAATGCATTGTGATTATCTTCACTTCCTCCTGCTCCTGCTGCCTCCTTCCTCTTCCCAGCTAGTTCCTATTCGACTCTGTCTCTTCCTGCTGACCCAGTGAGTGTGAGTTGAAGTAGAGGTGCTTGCATGAGTGATAAGTTACTTACCTGAGCATGGACAATTTTCCAGTGGCTCCACCCCTGAAGGAACACCCCCCCCCCAAGTACGTTAAATCTGCCAGATGCTCTTCAGGGAGGGTGGAGCCTTGTGAACCTCTCCCACTACCATTTTGATTGTAAGCAGTTCAGAAATAGAAACTAACACAGCTGGCTTCTTCACAGACAACACTGAAGTGCGATCCGATTTACTGGTACGAGGCATAGTGCTGCACCCTTGTTTCCTCAGGAGGCTCAGGCAGAAAAATCAGTGATTCGATTTAAAAAGCTGCCGGGTATTTTCTAGCCTTAGTCTTTTACAAGTGCAAAGTATTATTTTGTAAAATGGGATCATACTATAAGTCTGCATTTTTTTCATTTTTCATTTTTTTTTTTACTATTATTTATTTTGATTTTTCAAGGTAGGGTCTTGCTCTAGCCCAGGCTGACCTGGAATTCACTAGTCTCAGGCTGGCCTTGAACTCACAGCAATCCTCTTACCTCTGCCTCCCAAGTGCTGGGATTAAAGGTGTGCACCACCACACCTATCTACTTATTTTATATTTATTTGCAAACAGAGAGAACAAAAGGGAGGGAGAGAGAATGGGCACATCAGGGCCTCTTGCCACTGCAAACAAACTTCCCAGATACATTTGCCACTTTGACATCTGTTTTTATGTGGGTACTGGGGAATTGAACCCAGGCTGGCAAGTTTCAAAAGCAAGCAGCTTTAACTGCTGAGCCATCTTCCCAGTCTCCTGTTGCACTTATCTTTAACTATTTAAAAAATATTATTTATTTATTTTTATTTATTTATTTTTTTGGTTTTTCGAGGTAGGGTCTTGCTCTAGCCCAGGCTGGAATTCACTCTGTAGTCTCAGGCTGGCCTCGAACTCATGGCGATGCTCCTACCTCTAACTCCTGAGTGCTGGGATTAAAGGCGTGCACCATCACGCCCAGCTAGTTATTTATTTGAGAGACAGAGAAAGAGTGGGTGTATAAGGACTCCTTGCCACTGCAAACAAACTCCAGATGCATGTACCACTTTGCACATCAGCTTTAAGTGGGTGCTGAGGAATCAAACCTGGGTCATCAGGCTAGCTTTAAGGTCATGGCAATCCCTCCTCCCAGAGTGTTAGGGTTACAAATGTCAGTGTCCTTGCCTGACTAGGAGACTGATTTAAATGTTGGTGTGGAAAGTATAAAACATGACTGAATTAGACACCTGTAAGCAGAAACGATGGGTAAAGCACGCCTCTAGGAGAGCTGCTTTAGAGTGGAGATAGACGAGATTTGATGGTGTGAGATATCAGTCGGAAGCTACATTGCGGCCTTTTTGTTTTTTGAGGTAGGCCCAGGCTGTCCTGGAACTCTGTCATCCCAGGCTGTTGTCAAACTCACAGCAATCTTACCTCTGCCTCCCAAGTTCTGGGGTTAAAGGCGTAGTCCACAGAGCCAGGCTTTTTTTTTTTTTTTAAGCATGCTCTTACTCTAGCCCAGGCTGACCTAGAACTCACAGTGACTCTCCTGCTCCAGTCTCCTGAGGCTGGAATTACAGGTGTGAGCACCATACACAATGTCAGCCTTTCAATTCAGACACTCTGCAAATGTAAATAAAGCTTCGATTTTATTTGGTATTGGTATGGGTGAAGAGCTTTCAGGAGCCATGCTCTGCCTGCCCCTGGCCTAGTCAGGAGGGTGAGGATGCTCAGCAGGGGTGGACGTCTAGCCTTCCTCTTGCCCTGGTTTTGGGACTGCTTGGTAGAAGCTCCTCACTAACTTGTGGACACCTCTCTTCCTCTTCAAGTTCTTCCTATCTAAGCTCCGGGCCCACGCAGCTACCTGCCCCAAGTACCAGAATTACATCATGGAGGGTGTGAAGGCGACCACCAAGGATGCATCTCTTCAGCCAAGGTAACTTGTCAATCACCCCTGTGGCTAGAATTCACCTTCTGCTGGAAGGGTGTTGGTCACATATGTTCAAGGACCTACGCGTGTGCATTTGTGAAAGTAGAGACAGTTTCTAAGGCTCTTCTTAGGTTAGCTGTACTAAGTGTCAAACACGATTCTGAAGCCTGATGCTCAGAGTCGTCCTCATAGGGAAACATGCACAGAAGGGTGCTGGAGTTACTTGTGGTCTCTTTCTTTTCCCAGAAATGTCCCAAACCGATACACATTTCCTTGTCCTTACTGTCCTGAGAAGAACTTTGACCAGGAAGGACTCGTGGAACACTGCAAGTTATCTCACAGCACGGACACCAAGTCTGTGGTAAGAATAACTGGGTTTGGTTTGGTTTGGAATGGGTAAAAAGTCAAACTTTTTAAAAGGCAGGCTTAGAATGACAAGGTTAGAACAGTGTAGTTGTACCTATCTACCTAGATCCACAAAATAACATTTTTGCCAAGTTGACTTAACCCTACTCTATATACGCACAGTTTTGCGAATTCATCTGGGAATGCCTGCAGCTCTGTAACAGGTCTGTGCCTTTCCCTGGTTCCCTGTAGCACTCAGCTGTCAGGTCACCAGCTCCACCCATCAGCATCCACCCTGAGGCTCCTGCCTAGAACTCTATAGGAAGCTTCACCCCCAGGTGGGAGGAGCTGCTGCCAGGGGTCCAGGGCCCTCACCTGAGCCTCATCAGCTTGCTTGGGGAGGTATGGGATGGAGGCAGACACTGCAGGGTGCCCTGTGCTGAGACCTGCCTCCCAGGTGCTGGCATTGCAGCTATGCACCACCTTGCTGGGCTTAGATCCCTTTCTGGCCCGAGCCCCACTGTCTGAGTGTTCACTCTGTCAGAACTGGGGTCCTCTTGTGAGTGCACTAGGGTAGCATGACTAGAGCCTTTACCTGTATGTCACTGAACTTGTTCTGGCTCTTTTGGGATGCTTCATCTGCATAGAGAGTGACCAGGACCTGGGCTGGGGGTCAGGGAAGCTGTCCTGGGAGAAGGGGGCCATCAGCTAGAGGGCTAGCTAGATAAGCTCAGGCATCAGACACCTAACAGCTTGCTTCCTCGTTGAAAGGTCTGTCCCATATGTGCCTCGATGCCCTGGGGAGACCCCGACTACCGCAGCGCCAACTTCATAGAGCACATCCAGCGCCGACACCAGTTTTCCTATGACACCTTTGTGGTGAGCCTGGGGCCGTGCATGGGCGGGACCCAAGATCACTTAGCAGTTTTATGGGCTGACCAGGAGAGCTGTTCTTCTCTGTCTAATTCAGGGTGTGGCTCAGTGATCAATCCCTTGCCTGGCATGCACAAGGTCCTGGGTTCCATTCCCAACACTACAAAAACCTAAACAATAACAAAAACAGATGTACATAGGCGTGTTGGCATGCTCTTGTGATTGTAGCCCTTGAGAGGTGGAAGCAGGACTTCCAAGGCCAGCCTGGGGTTCAGGCCTGAGCAAGAACCTGCCTTGAAAAAAACCAATAATGATTAATAAATAAGGGCTGGGAAGCTGCTCAATTGGTAGAGTGCTTGTCCAAGCGTGAGGACCCTCTTGAGTTCAGTCCTCACTGCTCGTATGAACTGCTGGGGACTTAGAATCCCAAAGGAGTGGATGGTGACACCCGAGCCTGTCCTGATCTCTGCGCACACAGGTGCATGTATACCTGTGCATATAAACACTTGCACCAAAAGAATGCTTATACCCAGTGGGGTGTAGTGGCCACACCTGTGATCCCAGCACTTGGAAGGTGAAGGCAAGGAGAATCAGGAGTTCAAGGTTAGCCTCACCTACATAGCAAGTTTGAGGCTAGCCCCGGATGAAAATTTTAATAAGTAGAATATTTTTAGTGCTTTGAAACTCAGACTTCAAGATAATTATCCTTTTCATTAATGTTATATGGGTGAAGGTAATTCGTAAAAATGCCCACATAGGTAACTTTGCCTCACTAGAGAAGTTTAGTTTCTCCATGGTTCTGCTATGCCTAGTGGCCTTCAGAAAGCCCTGGTCTTCCCTGGACAGGAGGCCAGTGCACAGCCAGCTGAGAGCATCCTTGCCTGTCTTTGAGTTAAGTTAAGCATGCTGGGTGCTCGGCTGTGCCTGGCTGTGTGTGTCCATGTGTTGTTTGGCCCCTTCAGTCCTCAGTGGCGGGAGGAATTGTTACTTTTTGTTGTTTGTTTTGAGGTAGGCTGGCCCGGACCTCACTCTGTAGTCCCAGGCTGGCCTCAATCTCACAGCCTGTGCCACCACGCCCAGCCTGTCATTTAAGGATGAGGCATCAGTCACTCATGAGGTGGCCACTAGCATCGCAGGCCATGTGCTGGGCTGCGGCCCCTCTGCAGGGTGAATTTTCACGATCACTGAGACTGTTCATTTCTGCCTCAGGATTACGACGTGGATGAAGAGGACGTGATGAACCAGGTGCTGCAGCGCTCCATCATCGACCAGTGAGCCGCCGCTGCAGAAGACCTGGAAATGAGCCACAGCCTGGGACAGGGTCCAGGGTCACAGCCTTGTGTCCCTTTGGGCTCTTGCCAAAGCTGTCTTCCCCACTGTTAATTGTTTGTCACATGGTCTTGTCTACCTGGTCCTCAGGCACCTGAGAATCCAGAATTCAGCTGTTCTTGTTTCCTGTGTTCAGATCCTCCCAGCCAGCCGGGACCTTTGCTGGGTCATGAGAGTACAGTGAAATGGTGTCTCTTGCCCTTGTCCACAGGGCTTCTGCTTCGCTGCTGTTGGAGTCTTTGGCAGCATCCCAGGGACACTTGAGGGTCCTCTCAGGGCAGACATGCTCGTTTTCCATAGTCTGATGCTGAGGTTTGAGTAGTGATACACGCTCCTGCACACCCTTAGAACAAACTGGTTCCCTCTGAAATGCCTGTAGCAAGTGCCTCTGTAGGGTACGGTATAAGCACTTAGTTTTAGTGGAAGTGTTAGGAATTGGAACGTGTCATCTGTAAGTGGGGGGAGGGCAGCTTAGAAGTGGAGGGCCTTGACATTTGGTTCTCATTTTCAAACTAATGAGGTGTTTTCAGACTGTTAGGGTCCTGTGTGTGTGTGTGTGTGTGTGTGTGTGTCTTAAGGGACTAGGGAGGCTAGGGGCTCTGGTGACCACTGGTTTTTTCATGTGCTGCTTGATGACTTAGATGAACCTGGACATTGTTTCAAGTGTGATTCCTCATGAAATGCACTGCAGTGTGTAAGTCTATGTTTAAAACGCCTTTCAGTGCCGAGGCCGTGGGAGACCCAGGTTCCTTCCCCGTGTTTAATGCTGAGAAGCCCCCAGGGGATCACTGTCAGCCTCTAATGGATCTAGATTGTTCTTCATGCCCTGTGTAAAGGGCTTTTTCCTGAGACTGCCCGCAGTAGCAGGCACCGGCCTGCCTGGGAAGACCTGGTCAGATGCCTACCGATCAGCAGAGGCTGGGCCCACTTGGCAAGAGAGTTTCTAACGTATTATTATTTGGAGGAGTCAAATGTTGCCGCTTCCCCTCTGGTTTCTGGAGAAGGTGTGCTCAGACCTCCCTAAATTGAGACCATCTGCCTCAGTAGGCGCTTGGAGGGAAGTTTGAAGCTCATCCATCCGGGGGGCCTGGAAGTGTAGTTCCTCGTGTTAAGTGCACTTCATGTATTTCTAATACAATGGCTTTCTAGAAAGTGAGATTTTTGTGTTTTGGGTTTAAAGACGAAATATAAATAAATTTCCTAATTTACCAGTTGCTAGGCTACCATGTGTTTTCATTGAACACTTGCTGAAGTTGTCTGGAAGCCTCCAGAAGGTGGTTATTCCAAGGCCGAGTTCCTGTCAGCCTCCCAGCCTGCCTCTGGAAACTGAGTACGCACCGTCCTCGGTGGGGTGGGCAGTGGCCGGAAGCAGTGCTGTCTGTGGAGTGCTTCTAGTAAAGCACCAGGGTCTGCAGAAGAATCCTGCCCCAGGACTGGGTTGGAGCTGTCTGGGATGACACGGCTGAAGCCACTCAGCACTCGGGTCTCCACCTAAGCCCTGCCTTGTCCCTTTCACCATCTTGGAGGGCCTTGGGAAAACTGCTGGGGCTCGGCACCTAAAGCCGCTACTCCGTCTCCACACCCATGAGGAGCACCTTTGCCACCACGTGAGCCCTGGACTCCAGTTCCGAGTCTGGCAGTTGCAGTCTGTGCCCAGCTCCTTGAGGCTGTTCTGGAGTAACGTGCTTCACCGTGCCAGAGCAGGTCAAGAGAGTGACATTGAAGTGGGTGAGGTGAGGAGCACCTTCAGTCCCAGCACTTGGGTCAGGGAGTCTGCTGGCTGCACTTGCCTTCTGGCTGAGGCGTGAGCTTTGAGGGTTGTCCAGCTTCAGTGTAAGTAAGGTTCCCAGTCAGACCAGAGGCGGCGGCTGTGGGAGTGACAGTGTCTTAAGGTACAGTGAAATCACAAGTGACGGCATGGTCACCAGGACAGTGGGGAAAAGATGTCTGAGGTGCAGGGAGAGTCCATGGGTCGTGATTTGTTTGGAGATGGGGTCTCATCCTCTACCAGGGTGGCCCTGCCTCAGCCTTCTAGTGCTGGCTTACAAGCTGAACCACTGCCCAAGACTTCACAGAGAAGGACCAACTCGAGCAGTGTCTATGCCTCCTGAGGAGGGCAAGCCCCTTGTTACAGATTGATTAATTTCTTTTGTGGTTGTTGGTTTTGGTTTTCCAGGTAAGGTAGCTCTCTAACCAGGTTGACCTGGAATTCTGTATCCCGGGCTGGCCTACCACAGCCTGCCAAGTGCTGAATCTGAAGACACATGCCACAATGCCCAGCTCTTAATTTCTTTCTGAAAACACCCATTTTCCTTTTTTAAAAAAACCATACACACATACTTTTGCCCATCTTGCTGGCACACGCCTTTAGTCCCAGCACTTGGGAGGCAGAGGTAGGAGGATGGCTGCGATTTTGAAGCCAGCCTGAGACTAGTGAATTCCAGGTAAGCCTGAGCTAGAGCAAGACCCTACCTAAAAAAAAAAAAAGAAAGAAAGAAAATTAACAAATGAAGTATTACTGGAAGCTGGTAGAAGGAATTTTGACTTGCATCACGGAAGAAGGAAATGTGGTGTCTCAGGATGCTGCTATTGGAGGGTGGGACTGTTACCCTGGCTGTCCTTGGCTGTGCGGTGAAAGAATCCTGGGAGGAGAAAAGGATAGAGACAAAGAGTTCTCGTGAATAGGTTGGAACCACTGTTCAACCAAAGTTTAGAGAGCACCGTGGGCCAGGGCTCAGACACTGCTACATACTGGGAGAATGCAAACTCGAGGCAGGCGTAATGGAAAGGAGGCTGTGGTAGGGAGACTCAGCAAGACATCTTCTCTGGAAGTAATTGGGTCGTGCTGAGTGGCGCAGAGGTGGAGAGCTCCTGTAATCCACAGGTTCCCCACCTCAGTTACACTTGTATCACTGGTTGCTGTCTATATCCTTGGGAGTCTCTTAGACCAACCAAGAGAATGGAGCAGTTTCCCCTCACCTAGTAGCAGATGGGTGTGACTTTGCGTGCCTCTCCTCTCTCCAGCCATAATGTGCCTGCTGCCTGTGGTGTTGGGGGGGGGGCAGAGAAGAGGACGATCATTTACTACCAGTGCGACTGCACATAAATGTCCAGCCTTCTTCGATCCCCAAACCACCAAAGCCACCTCTCAGTGACACCACTTCTGTTTGCTCCCGAGCTTGTAGACCTGTGACAGCAGAGGCTGTCAGAGGTCTAGGTAGGACAGTCAAAGTGGGCAAAAAGGCCACTGGCCTTATCTTGCTTAACACACACTCAGGAGTTTTTGAGACTGGATTTCGTTTTTAAAAAGCGAAGGATTGTTTAGGCATTTGCTTCCATGTTATGACTCTGTCTTAGTCTCCCTGAGAACCTGGATGAGCCTTCTTGCTGCTTAGAATTATTTTGTAATCCCACAAGGGCTGAGCCTGGAGGGAGTCCCTTGCTTCCCCCACTTCTGGGATTAGGACAAGAAAAAATGGGAAATTTCCCAGTTGCAGGATTTGGATGGCGGGCATGTGGTTATCAATCCATATGTAGTCAGGCGGTCCTGCCGATTGGAAAGGGAAGTTTAGACCTATGCTTTAGGGATTCCAGAACAGGTTAGTGTGTTACCTGTGGCGGGTTCTCGTGACTTTCTTGTTCATAATGAAAGCTACAGAAGCTGTTCTCACTACTTCTAAACAGGTTGCACTTTCTCCCCTGCCTGTGGTTTTGGCTGTTTTTTCTCCCATCCTTCTGGGAAGGGAATGGAAGCAGAAGTGGGGAGTGGGAGGACTCTGCATCCGTGGGGACCGAGGCTGTGCCTTTGCCTTCTGCTGGCTCAGCAAAGTACTTCCTGCCACGTTTCTATGGGCATCTGTCCTTCTGCTTAGGCTGTGTGCCAGAATCATGGGCAGATCTTTCTGCAGGAGTAACTCCCGGGCTATTAAATAACCTGGTTCTGCTTAATACAAGAGGGTGGAAATGATTGGGTGGGAGCCATTATTACCTTTATAGAAGAAAAGGAGAGTATTCATTTTTTTTTAATATTTTTATTTCTTTGCAAGCAGAGAGAGAAGAGAGACAGAGAGAATGGACACTCCAGGGCCTCCTGCCACTGCAAGTGAACTCCAGACACATGGGCCACTTGGTGCATCTGGCTTTTCGTGGTACTGGGGAATGGAACCCATGCCGTTAAGCTTTTCAGACAAGCGCCTTAACCACTGAGCCATCTCTCCAGCCCTGAAAGTAGTCATTTTAACTTCTCAATACTATGTGATGGCAATGATGTTCTTTCTTTTTTTTTTTTAAGTAGGTTTTTGTCATTAGATTTTTTTAACCTTTATTTACTTATTTCAAAGCAGAGAGAGAGAGAGATATTTCAAAGCAGAGAGAGAGAGAGAGAGAGAGAGAGAGAACACCAGGGCTACCACCTTGTGGGTCTGGCTTATGTGGGTCCTGGGGAATTGAACCAGGGGCCTTAGGCACTGGAGGCA